>APFE030745885.1:63150-75647 GCA_000404065.3 Pinus taeda
TATATAATTTTACGAAGAGAAAATGTTTACATAATATAACAGGACAAGATAGGATAGGACAACATCTATTCCATACTGGGTTGGAGACAGTGTATCCATTATTCCATACTAGATTGGAGACTGCCTATCCACGTAAAAATTATTTTCAATTTCATATAAACACCTGAGACAATTTAAATAATGTAAAAAGTAGCTAAAACATTGAGGCAATGTTGGAACAATAATCAGCTTTGACAGAACAATGATCGGCCTTGATAGTATGATTGGGTTCGTATGATTGGTTTCATGGTCGAGGCTTATGGAAGTATTCCTTGTTGTATAAGTTTGATCTATGGCACTCCAAACACATTTTGTGACATACAATGATCGGCCTTGGTAGTATTGGTTACATGGATTGATTTTGTATGATTGGTTTCATGGTCGAGTCATATGCTAGTGCTTGTCATTGTGTATGATATATGTGAGCTCTCTGAGTATATTGGAACTCTAAATACATTTTGTGATAGGCAAAGCCATGATCGGCCATTGTAATACGAACTAATCTCAGCCCAAATCCAATGATCTGTGGCTTTGTTGATATCTCCAAATGCAATTGTTTTTTAGGAACAGTGGAAAGACGAAATGATTATTGGACTTCATAGTATGATTGGTTTCATAGATTGATTTTGGTTCAAATCGTGTGTTGTGTTCTATAACTCTTTTAACACCTTCAAAGGAAAATTTCCTTTTATATACATATTGTGGCAAGGTTGGAATAATATTTGTCTCTTTCCCGAATTATGATTGGTTCACTGGTACGCATCCATGACAGACTTGCCCACATGGTGTGACACAGGGTCACAACTTAAGAAAAGTTCCTTAGCATGAAAATGTTTATAATAAAATGAGTCGGAAAGCTTCATATTCCAAGGATAAGTGAATAACACAATTGGTGGCAGAATTTGATTGGGAGGCTAAGGTCAAAGGTTTGAATGTGGCCACCACAAGGTGAGAAATATTTTTTATTATTTTATTTGTCATTGCCCAAATACATTCTGTCACATAGTTAGGAGGTCAAAAAGCCCTCTTTTGTATAGCCGCTAATGAAAAATGATCATTTTATATAATGCACCCTGAAGGGGTCATTTTGTTTGATAGTTAATTTAATTTTTTATTTTAAATGTTTTTGGGCTCATTATAAGTCTAAATTATGTTCGGGAAGAAGCATGATGATCAAGGTTTAGGGGAGAACACTACTAAAGGAATGAAAATCCTTGACGTTGTATTTTTTATGATTAGAATTTTTGTTTTCTGTGTTGGGATCTTATGAGCAAGTTAGAGTTGATGTTGAATATATGACATAAACATGTTTTGAGATGAGTTTTATGTTGCGAGATTGATGAGCAGGTTGGAAAAAATTTTGGACATGATATGACAGGGTATGGACATTAGTATGACAATAGTATGACATTAGTAGGTTATTCAATTTGAAGATTTATATTATTTGAAGAACAGGTGGATCCATTTTGAAAGATTTTGAAAAGAGGTCTATGAGAAATTGAAGGAGTTAGGTGTCTCAATCAGGTTGGATCCTACAATTAGTAGAAGCTTGCATATCACCGAGTTTGGTGTCTCAATCAGTTCGGAGCCTACAACAAGTCAAAGCTTGCTTATCTCTCAATTTGGTGACTCAACCAGGTTGTAGCCTATTATGGGTAGTTTCTTGCATATTTTCGAGGTTGGTGCTTCAATTAGGTTGTAACATACTACAAGTAATTGCTTTCATATCTTGGGGCTGGGTTGCTCCATTAGGTCAATGTCTGCAAATTTGTGTAACGAATTGAAGAAGAAAAAGAATTTGTGGTTTTCTCCCCTATGGGTTTCAACATAAAAGCTTGTGTCCATTTATGTTGATGTGATGGCTTCTTGATGCGTTGTTGATATGCTAATGGATTATTGGTGTATTTTTATATTTATTTATATGTTGCAATTAGTTATGATGCATTGCTACATAATTTCTCATTGATAAAAGGTTATAAAATTGTATAATTTCTGCCCCATTGATTCATCACCCACCCCCTATCAATATGATCTTCGGTCCAACGTGATTCTCTTGAAAACACATCATAAGAGCACAATAAGATCAACATGAAGGCATGTGAATATTACACAACCATTATAGCCAAATTTAACATCCCGTATCATAAGCATGTATTGCATATTTATTGTGGGTAACATATTTTAAATATTATTTCTACATACAACATTTCTCTAGTAATGTATTTACAACTTGAAGCCTAGAACAATTACTCTTTGTTTCAACTCATCATTATAACATGCTAAGTAATCTAGAAAATAAATAATCATACAAAATTGAACAACAATTTAATTTTATTAAGAAAGAAGGTAAATATAATTATCTACTTTAATAGGCTTGCTAAAAATTGAGGAAGGGAGAGTCACTCTCCACCTAACCATATGCTTAGCTATGTTCCAATATTATTGTAATTATCAACCCTTGAGTTAGATTTGATTCCTTTAGAGGAATTCTTACTCAATGTAATTCCCCTCCCACATTTACCCACTTTTACAAGCTCTCCAGGGTAAACATGAGCTAAGTGTCACTATAATATTACTCGACCGCCAATCTAGTTATGGAAGTGGGGTCAAAAAACTGAAAACTTATTGATACTACTTAGGAGCACTAGATCACTTAAAAGTCAGCCCACAACCTCTGATGACTAGATCCTAAGATGGAACTTTTTTTTTTTCACAATCCTAAACCCCAACTACACCCACAACACATAATGCATGCACTTATGAGCCTCCAATTGCACCCATAACCCTATCTCCATGCAGCTATGACCCGAATCTTCTAGTTTTGTGCATGCGGTTTGAGTATCTGTGCAACTTTTTCAGGCTAGCCTCTATACCACTACCCATAACTTCCTATAAATTTCCATAATCATGATTAAGATAATAACAATGTTAAACATTCAAACTCGAACAAGATCTTGACCTAGACATGCCTAGTACACAATTGTCATTTCTTGAAACATATGGTAAACCTGTAGGCTACAAGTCATGAATGCATATATGATCCTAAACCTATGAAATTCATCTGATAATCACTGATAAGGTCTAAATGCCCTCTCAGGTGGTGCAACAAAACTTGTTAGCCCATGCATTCATCCACCATTCAAATACTTATCAAATCATGAACAAGAGCCATAGCTAGAGCATATCATAGAACCATGCTTATAATTGACATCTAACCACAATATTAACCATGAAAAATCAGCCAATAAATCAACACAATAAAAAGTACAAGTTCTCATATATCACAATAGGAAAACAGATCTGATTAACATATGCAAAACTCAACCAAGCCAGGGACTTCCATGTACCACCCAGCCATAGATTGGACTAAACCAGATATTTATTTCATCCAATCACCCTCATGCCATATTCCAAGCATGAATGTGGAATATCATGGGATAAACCAAGACATAAACAACCAAGAGAATCCATAGGTTGAACCACCTCCACCGTCAAACTACCGTGATCTCACCTAAACCAGTCCCGAGACCATAAAACCAAACCAAGCTTAGATGCCTCAATTTCTTTACCATACCTTGAGAAATTTGTATGTCTCCACCCATATGTTGAGGGCTTCCTAGAGAAAACCATCTCCATCCCCAACCCTTGGGAAGTTTCCTAATACCACCTCACACAATTCCAAAACCTTCCAGCAATCCAAAGCTCAACCAACAAATGAGTCCCATCATATGTTATCCAGGATATGGAAAGGCAAGGCTGAAACCATTGTCAAACTAAGAAAAACCCATGACAATGACAATAAATGAACTAAGTGACCAAATTCATGTACTATGCATTCACACCTCAACTAGGAAATCACACATGCAACCTGTTACTGGCAAAATCCTCTTGTTTAAGTTGTTGATCCAACCTTCTCCTTGAACTTCCTTGATTTCCTTTTCTTGTCACTTTCCTTCATTTTCTTTCCTTGTCCGAGCGCTTGTGCTATTTCCTTTGCTACACCTACTCCAAAGATGGGCAAAAGTTGTCAATTGATTTTCTAATGCCTTTTTATCATTGAGGTTTCCTTTTTTTCATTTTCCTTCTAATTTCCCTTGAATGCATATTTGTATCTCTTCAACTTCCTTTTCTCCTCTTTTCCTTATTTTCATCATTAAATGCCAATTATTGCCTCTTTTCCTTTTCCAAGTCCTGTGCCAATTTCTTGAGCCATTAATAAATCGTAAGCAATGGCCACTATAATTTTCACCCACTATTCAGCTTGGAATACGTGTCCCATGAGCTTAGTCTTATTTTTCCTTTATTTTCCTTTATTACATTAACTTTAACCTGCAGTTGTTACAAACCCCTCCCCCTTAGGGGGAATTTTCTCGGTGTTCTATGACACCTATCATAAAAAACTTGCTAAAAAAAAAGAAAAAAAAAACATACTACCTATGGAGCTTTATAGCATAGCTCGATGTAGTATTTACAATGAAATCTTGTTGAAAAAACAAATAAACATACCACTTACTAGAGATTTTTAACACAACTCGATGCAATATTTACAATAACCACATATATATACTCATGCACATTTTCTTCAGCCAACAAACAAAAACACTATTTATGGAGCTTTATAAATCCAACTTGATACAATATTCACAATAATATACGCATACATTTATATTCACATTGGATTTAACCATCAAATAAAAGGATACGATGCCTACATCAACAACAATGGAATCTAGAGGCTCACTCCTCCACCCTCAAAGTAATACTAGGATTCACCTCCTTCCCAGGAATTCCAGAATCCACTGCCAAAGTCAAACGTACATCCAATGTCTAACGCTATGATATTTTTGATACATGTTCCCTCAATGAACAATTACTGGCTCACTATTCCAAGGCACACTCCCAATGTGTTTCTTATTCCATCTGGAAATGCTAATGACAAAAAAAAAAACATTCTCTGACCTTCCCTTCTCTATGACACAGTCCCTCGGGAAATCTGATCAACACCTTTCGTGCAATCACTCACCTTCGAAGTTCCCCAAAATCACCTTCTCTTCTACATAGTCCCATCGGGTGATCCATCCCTTCGCAAGGTTTCCTTGCATCGAAAGGTCCAAAAACCAAGGCATATCCCTACCTCAAAACCATCATACCGGTCATAACATGCTAATGGCAATCAATGGACATTATTGGGTACTAGTGTCCCATAATGGCCCTACTTATGAATGCTTTACCAACATCCTGTTACCTGTTCCAATTCTTTTTTGTTGTTGCTGCTAATTCTTGTAGTCAGTTTTAACCACCCAAACTAGACATTTCCCTGCTTTCATGTACCAAGCACATAATTACCATTAAACTAAAAAGGAATTGAAATAAATTTAAATCATACTTCATTGATGGATCGTCAATAAGTACACTTAAAATTCTATTTACTTCATGTCACAACAAGTCAAATTATCTCTTTGATAAAATCATCATGTATAAACATATCACATCTACTTAGCTCAAAACACAATCGTCATAAATCATAATCATAAAATATGTGCATATTTAAAAACTAAAACAAAATATTGATACTTATCTTTTGAATGATTCTTCACTTATGCCTTTGTTCTTTATTCTTTCTGTATACACATTGAAACAGTTGTCAAACCCAACAGGCACCCAATGCCTTCTCTTCTCTTCAGTCACGTACACACATTGGATCAGTTTCCAAACCTGACAAGCACCCAATGACTTCTCTTCTCTTCAATGGAAACAAGGGAATTAAGAGACTATAATGCCTCCTCCCTCAATATCAACAATAAAGGCATCCAGAGTTTAAACTACCACTACCCTCAAACTACCATGATCTCACTTAAACAGGTCCTGAGATCACAAAACCAAACCAATCTTGGATGCCTTAGAATATCTTCACCATACCTTGAGGAATTTTCTTGTCTCCACCCACCTAAATGATCCAAGAGGATTTCATCATATCAGTTGCACAAGTCATCATCAGTGTTTAGTGTCATCGTCATCATTCAGTTCAGTGTCGTCAGTTTCAACAGTGTTTTTCTATGGTTTAGGTTGTTCAGGTGATGATTAATGGTTTTCATGGTGATGGTTTTGTACCTAGATGTCGACATATGCTTGTCATCATTTTCGCCAGGATTTGGTGTCAACATGATTTTGTCGTCCACTTTACAGGATTTTATGTCAATGTGGGTTTGTCATCCATATTATATGGTTTGGTTGTCATCATCATGTGACGAATGTAGCAAATGTCACTCTGTGACAATTTGATGTAAAAGGTTTTTTTTTAGCTAATCCTAAAACCCTAACATATTCATAAACCTAAATCCATACAATAAATACCTAAACACTAGTCCTAAACCTATCAAACATGTTATATTCCAAACTATGTGTTAAACAATACACTAAAACCTAAGCCTATGTGGTATCAACCCTTTGCATATGTATTAAAAACCCAATTTCCTAAAGTCTAAACCCATATAACAACTCTTGGCCTATGTTTAAACATCAAAACATTACAAAAATATACAAAATAGTCATAAGCCGTAGCCTTGACTGTGCGGGAGAAGACCGTGGTCATGAGACATGTGAACAAAGCCTGGATTAGCCGTTGGGTTAGCAATTAACTGTCAGGTTATGTAACCGCGTGAGAAAGTAAACCATAACCATGTTCATGTGAACAGGTAGAGGTAAGGCGGAGTGTTAACTTTCGGCTAAGTTCAGTGTAACCCTAACAAAAATCATAGGAGAAGACCGTTGACATGTAAACAAGTTACACAAGAACCACTGGAGCACCATCAGTCGAGACTGCTGGGGCAAGCGTGGAGGTGGAAAACTGTGGCTGGTCACATGTAACTGTGAGCCTCCTCCGCCCAGTCAACCTAACCGCCAATAGTTAAAGAGTTATTATAAATTTATTTATGGGTTTTGTTAGAGTTTTGGTTACAAAACTATTGCGAGAAGCATGGCAACCTAATCCTAAGTGGCATTGAGTGACAAGAATGAACATCTACCTATCCAAATCAATCCATTCATGCTTATCTGAGCCTGAGGAGCCTTGAATGAACCTGGAAGGTTATAAATTCAACTTTTTGTCATGGAGAAAGACATTAGAGTGATTTTGGGTTTTCTATACAGATTATAGAGGTTATAGGCAGTTTTGTTTTTAGTGTAAGAGGAGCATCCAAAGTCAGAATTAGGAACTGTGACAGGAATTGGAAAGCTGGTTCAGAGAGCTATCTTTTAACAGTGACCATAAGTTCCTATGTGCACATTCAATTTTGTCAAATCTCTGTGTAATCGACCTCTTCTTTTTCAATCCTAATAAAGTAGTCGCCATCTTGAAAGCAGACCTAGAGACATACCCCATCAAGGATGAACTCCATAATCAAATTTGTTGTCTAGTATCATTGTGTATTTTCTGTTTTCATTACTGTTTTGCATCTTACTTATGTTTTATCAATTGTCATAAAGTCTTTCTTCTCAATTAGTTCTCTTGATTTTCGCACTTTCAGTTAATAATCAATTCGTTAATGGCTAATCAATTGTACATTAGTTTTAACTTATGATCATTTCAGGTCATATAATTTGGTATCAAAGCAAGTTGTGTTTGTAGAATTTTCCATTGAATGTTAACCAAGTCAAAGCCACAATGTGGAGAAGGAATACTTGAGTAGATTGATCCAGAGATTGGAAAGCGACAAGTCATTCATAAGTCAACCATGACAGGATCTAATGCAGGTGAAAACATTGAAACTAAAATGAGTGATGAACAGTTCTAGCAAGCATTCTTGACTATGCAGTAGATGTTGGGATAATTGTATGAAGACAAGAAGGCGAGAGATGCATCTTCTTCTTCAAAGACATCGAAGAAGGACAAAGGTAAAGGCAAGGTAGATAAACCACCTTCACCTCTGCCATCTCCATCATCATCTTATTTTTCTTCTTCCAGTGCAGAATTTGAAACAAGAAAGAAACCTAAGAAAACATCTCTTTTGAAACTTGATATAAAATTTGAGTTACCTATTTATGATGGTGAAATGATTCCTAAAAAGCTAGATAACTAGATTAAGTAGTTAGAAGTGTATTGTCGCATTCAGAACATTTCTGATGATAAAACAAAAATTCAGTTAGCTACAGTTAGAATAGGGGGAACAACGTCAATCTGGTGGGAAAGTAAAACTCAGATTGATGTAAAGCGAAAAGGAAAAGTCATCTCTTCATGGTTTAAGTTTTTAAAAGCTCTTAGGAAACAATTCTATCCTTTGGGATACATGCAGCAAGTTGTTATTGATTGGAAGCATTTGAGGCAAGGTAAATGGAAGTGTTCAGGACTTTACTCAGGAGTTCAGAAAGAAATCATTGCCACTTGATATTTTATTGGATATGCATGAAACTTTATCAAACTACATCGATAGTTTACATTCATATTTGCAGCATACATTATTGATGTTTAATCCTGATGATTTTAATGAAGTGTGCGTTCAGGCCATACATATTGAATCAGGTGGAAAACCATTCAAGTTTTCATCTCAATCATCCAAAGAGTTGGAAATCAAAGATTTCATTGACAGTAAAGGGAAGAACAATTCGAAGAGAAAGAAATCAGAAATAGCTCAGAAGGAAAGACCTACTTGTTCTCATTGCCAGAGAATCGATCATGATGAATCTATGTGTTGGAAACTTCATCCAAAACTTAAGCTCAAAAATTTACTTAAGAGAAGGCAATTGTAGTAGTCTAGCAAGATCTAGGTTTAAATTCAGGTGATGAAAGGAGGATAACTACTATGGTTATGACAGGTAAAACTTTTGACACTGGTCCAAGTTTGAATACTATTGCATCTTCATCAAACATAAATCCTCCAAATGAGGATAAAAGAGTTGAATTATTTAACATAAGGATAACCTCTAAGCATACAAAGAGAAATACAATGTTTGACAGTGGATCACAAGCGAATCTAATATGTGAATATTTAGTTAAGAGTTTGGGTTTGGAAACATAGAATCATCCAAGACCTTACCAATTAGGATGGCTAAGTAAATCAACTCAGATAAAAGTCACCAAACAGTTTCGATTAAGATTTGCCATTACATTTGATTACATTGATGAAGTGGAATTAGATGTGGTTCCAGTAGACATATGTGGATTTGTCTTGGCAAGTCCTTATCTTTATGATCATGATGCAATATTTTACAGGAGAGAGCATAAATATCACCTTAAGAAATATGGGGTTGAATTTATTGTCAGGGAACATCAAAACAAAAATCACTTGAATTTAGTTGTTGCTAATCAGATGAAGCGATTAATAAGTTCAAATAAAATATTTGTAATCATGTGTGTAAACGAACAACATAAGAATCAACATGATGTTTTTTCAAGTTATGAGACTCAGCTTCAAGATAGTTTGATCAAAGAGATAGAAATTTTTCCAGTTCTATGTAAAACCTAATATCTTACTCATAAGTAGGGAATACAACATGAATTACAATTTGTGCCTAAAGCTCCTCTTCCTAATGTCAAAATGAATCAATTCAGTCCAAGTTTGGAAATTAACAATTAGAGGGATACAGGTTAGTATTGGGGAAAATCAATGTTAAATTTCTCTTATATTGTGTCACCATTTCATGTTTCAAATAGTGTGGAAACCTCTTTTCAAGTGGAGAGGAAACCTATTTGTTTTCATATCAAATCCTTTTCTAAAGCAATGTCGAAGTGTCTAAGGGAAACTTATGCATTAGGGGAAAGAGCTAATCAACGGAAACATCATTTAATGAATAAGGAAAAAGTGATTCAAACAAATCAACAACTAACTCCATAATTTCAAATCAAACTAATTTGCAACTGTTGTCACCGTATAGTTTGATAGGTTTATTGCAGCAAGTTCACTTATTAATCAGGAAGCAGGAAAGTATGTTAAATCAAGTAGCTGGTGGGACGTCAAGAATATCTTTGATTGCCTCTGTTATTCCGCAATATAGATTGTTAATACATGTCAATGGTATTGAACAATATCCTGTAGAGAATATTTTCAAAGATGATTATGAATCACTAACTCATGGTTCTTCATGGAAAGAAATCAATTTCCATGTTCATAATAGGTTTTTTGACCATCATCGCAAGTTGTACATCTTCCAAATGGATGGAACACGACACTGACTCAAAATGTGCCATGGTCAGCATAATCAGGGTCATCACTTCTAGGTGATTGATCGAATGTATTGGTACATCATCAGGGCAAGGTGGAGAGTGAGGGAGCTCTACCCTCATCGACTATTTGTTTATTCAAACTTTTGTGGTCCAAAAGCTTTCAAGTGGAGAGGATTTATCCAGGAGGATCTTGTTAGATCAGTTTCACAGGTCATCGTCAGTGTTCAATGTCGTCGTCAACATTCAGTTTAGTGTCGTCGGTTTCGACAGTGTTGTTTATGGTTCAGGTTGTTCAGGTGATGATTAATGGTTTTCATGGTGATGGTTTTGTACCTGGCTGTCGACATATGCTTGTTGTCAGTTCCGCCAAGATTTGGTGTCGACATGAGTTTGTCATCCAATTTACACGATTTTGTGTCAAACGTGAGTTTGTCATCCATATTATAGGGTTTGGTTGTCATCATCATGTGATGAATGTTGTAAATGTCACTCTACCACAATTTGTTGTAAAAGGTTATTTTTCTACCTAATCCAAACCTAATCTGAAAACCCTAACCTAATCCTAAACCTAAATCCATACACTAAATACCTAAACACTAGTCCTTAACCTATCAAACATGTTATATTCCAAACTATGTGTTAAACAATACATTAAAACCTAAGCCTATGTGGTATCAACGCTTTGCATATATATTAATAACCCAATTTCCTAAAGTCTAAACCCAAATAACAACTCTCGGCCTATGTTTAAACATCAAAATAGTCATAATCTGCAGCCTTGACCACGCAGGAGAAGACCGTAGTCATGATACATGTGAATAGAGCCTGGATTAGCCGTCGGGTTATATAACCGCACGAGGAAGTTAATAAGAACCGTGTTCATGTGAATAGGCAGACGTAAGGTGGAGTGTTAACTGTTGGCAGAGTTCAGTGTAACCGTAATAGAAACCACGGGAGAATACTATTGACATGTGAACAGGGTACACTGGAACCACTAGAGCACCATCAACCGAGATCGTTGGGGCAAGTGCAGAGGTGGCAACCTGTGGCTAGTCACATGTAACCGTCAACCTCCTCCACCTAGTCAACCTAACCGCCAGTAGTTAAAGAGTTATTATAAAGTTATTTATGGGTTTTGTTAGAGTTTTGGTTACAAAACTAATGCGAGGACCATGGCAACCTAATCCCAAGTGTCATTGAGTGACAAGACTAAATATCTACCTATCCAAATCAAGCCATTCATGCCTATCTGAGCTTGAGGGGCATTGAATGAACCTAGAAGGTTATAAATTCACCTTTTTTTCATGGAGAAAGACATTGGAGTGATTTTGGTTTTTGTATGCAGATTCTTGAGGTTATAGGCAAATATTTTTTCAGTGTAATAGGAGCATCCAGAGTCGGAATTGGGAAACCGTGACATGCATTGGAAAGCTGGTTCAGAGATCTATCTTTTGACAGTGACCAGAAGTGCCTGCGTGCACATTCATTTTGGTAAAATCTATGTGTAATCGACCTCCTTTGTTTCAATCCTAATAAAGCGGTTGCCCATCTTGAAAGAAGACTCGAAGACATAGTCCATCAGGGACAAACTCCGTAATCAACTTTGTTGTCTGGTATCCCTGTGTATTTTCTATTTTCATTACTGTTTTTCATCTTACTTATGTTTTATCAATTGTCGTAAAGTCTTTCTTCTCAAGCAGTTCTCTCAATTTCCGTACTTTCAGTTAACAATCAATTCATTAATGGCTAATCAATTCTACATTAGTTTTAACTTATGATCATTTCAAATCACTAATGTGGGCTTCCCAAAGAAGACCATCTCCAACTCCAACTCTTGGGAATTTTACTAAGACCACCTCATTTGGTTCCAAAACCTTCCGAAAATCCAAAGCTCAAACAAGAAATGAATCCCATCACACCATGGTTATCCAAGAAATGAAAAGGCAAGGCTAAAACCATTGTCAAACCAAGAAAAAAGTATTCCAATCGCAACAAATTAACCAAATGCATGTACCATGAATTCATACTTCGGCAAAGAAATCACACATGCAACCTGTTACCTGCAAAATCCTCTTGCTGTTATAGCTCCAAATCTCACTATTATGGTTTGTGATGTTGCACTCATGGCCTAGGGAAACCCCTCCTTCCAGACATGGTCCAAAATCTAAAAAACAGTGTTCTATTCCCTGACGCGACATTGCCCTGAGTTAAACGCGTGTATACGCGGGTTCATATATACCCAACCCACGTATATGTATTAAAACACTTAAAAAATTATAAAACTCCTTATTTTCGGGCG
>APFE030745885.1:87678-104390 GCA_000404065.3 Pinus taeda
CTTGGTCCGAAAAACAAAGCAGAAGACCTCTTTCTCAAATTACTCTTATTGTTGTTGGCTAATGCTTCCATATGAAAATTGGTTGTCGGAGCCTGCCCTTAAGAAAGGACCCTGTTTCACTAGCAAATACGGACACTAGCCTTTAGCCTTAGTAAGTTCCATAGGGAGTTAAAGCTGGCTCTAAGCAGGATCCAAAGACGTGAAAATCCAGTTCCAATCTGGATATAAAAGTGCAGTTCAATCGTCGAAAGTGATATCTCTTTTCTTTTTTTTGAGTTCGATCTTCTTTTCTCTTTTGACTCGGGTTCTTAAGACAGGACAGGAAATTGGGTTTTCTGAATATCTCTCTCTTCCAGATGCGGGAAAGGCGCTTAATCTGGCCCAGCAGGGCCTACCCACCAGCGAAACGAAGTACTTGAAGCAACCCTACCAACCAAATCAATCAACAGGAGCAACCCAAAACCAGTCGCGAAGAGTCTTTCCTAACCAAATCGAATCGTATGATAACATGGACTCTTAAGGAAACACCAGCAAGCAGCTAAGATAGCACCATTGGAAGCATCCGTTACTACCATAGCCAGCTTTGGGTAGTTCAATTACCTAATTACAAATCAAACATTTAATTTAGGTAATATGGGAAACCTCCCCAAATCCCCCTTAGAACTTTCTCTCTCATGCATCAAATTGGTGTTGGTTTCTCGCTTGAGTCTTGGAAATATACAAATAATGTTCATATTACATCAATTAAAATTGTCAAAACTATTCATGTTGGCCATGCTTTTAGACCAAAATTTTTAAAACCAAACTTATGGTTTAAGAAAAGGTATTACAATATGAAAGTGATTATTAGTCCTGAATACAATTACGAAACTTTGGGTTAAAAAAAGGTGCTACAATAAGAAACCCTTTGTGTGTTTCAAACCCAATGAATCACCCAAACAATATGACAAAACATCATTACTCACCGTGATGGAATTTTATGTGATTCATCTGTATACAAACTTATTTAACCACTTAATGTTTTTCATTTTCTTAATGGTTCTTTACTTGGATATTCTAAAGAATATTAAAATATACACAAAGTGTTTATAATTTATTGTTTAAATGTAAGAACTATGGAAAACACCTTTTTTTTAACCAAAACAACAAAGTGTGCTATAAAAATCTGTTATTGGTTGGAAACAAGTATATCAAATATAATTATGTAAATTATTGGTTAAGTGATATAGGATAGATATTGTAACTTTTGTCAATTGAGTGAATCTCAAGTGGTTGGGAGGGTTTAATAATAACCTCCCTACCCAATTTCAAGTCTCAATGTGACATCGTGCTTCATTGGGAGCTGCCTTTGTGCTAGTTATATTGACTATGTTGTCTCTTCCTTGATTCTTGTGAACAGCAATAAGAGTAACATAAGTTTTTTTTCGCGTGCTAGTAATCTTGACTATGTTGTCTCTTCCTTAATTCTTGTGAATAGTAGTAAGAGTAACATAAGTTTTTTCGCTCCATATATGCTTCGATAAAGCAAGTTGATTTTTGCAAATTATTTTTTAGTGGAAAAATAATATGTATAAATTTATTGAATAAAACAATTAGATTTATCTTAAATAATTAAGATAAATATTTGTTATTCTTTCAACTTAAGTTAATGAGTATTATCTATATTAATTAAAAATTTAAGATTTAATTCTTTATATTTTCACAATTCATTTTTTTTAATATAATATATTATATATCATATATTTAATATATCATTAATTTACCATTTAATTAGTCAATTTGATTTAGTATAATAAATTACTAATAATAATTAATTTTATTTTTATTATTATTATTAATAACATATCCAAATTCATTGTTATGGAAAAAATTATAACCATGAATTTATGGAAAATCTTAAATATGATTTCATCCCAATAAATTGCTCGATTATTATTCTTTTAAATATTTAACCTATACATTTATTGAAATTCATTAAAATTAAAATTATGATATATTGGATAATAGTAATATATAATTTTTATAAATTGTAATTTTATTATTTTAAGGTTAGTAAAGGAAATATTAATTTATTTATATGTATAATATAACAGGTAATGGTCTTGAGGCTGACTTCAATTGATCGAGTCATTATCTTCAAAGCATTTTTGTTTTTTAAAAGTCACACGTTCAATTTTCTTGAAACTCCCAGGTTAGGAAATCACTTTTGTTATTGAAAGGTCACGGGTTCAATTCTCTCAACAATCCCAGGGTGGGAAGTGATCTATGATCCCTTTACCTAGTACCCTATGTTGAGAAATTTATGGCATCTAGGTTAAGTGATTTATCTTACTTTGATAATTTCTTATGATGTTTTATTACTTATCTTGATTAGATTCTTTTTCACCTTGATTATTATTATGTTCTTTTCATCAAACAACAACCAAAGCATAAAGAACAATAAAATGATAGGACACGGGATATAGGTGATCATCCAGGGCCAAAACCTCTCCACTTGGGAGGAAAACCCACAAGAATTCTTCTTCATATAGAATCTTAAATTGAAGAATTCCAAGACCTGGGACCCTTGACCAAGACCCTCCAAGACCGAGTCAAATTCTTTAACAAGTCTTGCAATTTTTCCCTCTAGAAAATTCTTCTTCCAAATATATGCTTCTGCAGTTTTGACCCCTCCAATAGGTTCTTCTGCAACTTCGACCCCTCCAGCAGATTCTTCTGCAACTTTGACCCCTCCAGCAAATTCTTCTGCAACTTCGACCCCTTCAATGGATTCTTCTGCAACTTCATCCTTCCAGGAGATTCTTCTCCAGAAACCCTAGGTGACATGTGTCAGAGAATGATGGTGACGTTGTCCTACCTTTATTCTTCACTTTAGATGAGACCTTCAGCTTACAATATATATTTCATTTCACCCAAAACTTGTCCTTCTTGAAGTCACTACAACTCGATTTTTGTTGCTGCAAGATGATGCACTAACCTTCACATGTGTGGAGGAATATAGCCCAAAACCAAATCAAAAAACTCGTTTCTCTTGTCTTCTTCTAGTCTCTCTCTTCTTCGCATTTCTTTCTCTTCCTTGTATGAATTTGTTAGTGAATGTGTTTCTTCCAAGTGAGGTCAAAGTCTCCTTTATATAGGTCTTTAACTAGGTCGAATTGCACCTTTTAGGTCGACTTGCCCATGTGTGTAGGTCGACTTGATCTTTGCACCACGATGAGGTCTTAGATGTCCTTTTGACACAAATACTTTTTTATTTACAATATCTAACATGTCCAAATGGGTCTTCAATACATGGCAATGACTCAATTGACTTTTAGACTAAATAACAAGCCCTCGAAGCACTCAATGGGTGCTTGACTTAAATTTTTTCCCTTGAGCATGAAACCCATGCCTCCAGAATAAAAATAATAAATTTATTATTCTCTTTTCATTAAATACATAAAATCATGATTACATATATCATTATGAAGACCGAACCTAGTTACATACTTCAACACTCCCCCTTAACTAAGGAGGTATTCATAATCTATGCAAGGTACTTGGAGATTCTCAATCTAAAGAATTCTCATAATAAGAGTTGGATTGGCAAGCCACCTATTTGCATTATATCAACCAGAATTGTCACATAGCAAGGCCTTGACTAACAAATCTATCTCTCCACAGGATCATAGCACAATGTTGGTGAGACCAATGGTTGACAAACGCCATCATCATTTTCTCTCAAGGCACATACCCCACCTGGGTGTTCACTGAGTATGTCCTTGCAAGACTATTCTTATCTTGATTCCCAATCCTCAAATAATATCGGTCCTATTTGACTAATCTTATCTTGGATTCCCTACGACATCCTCAAAGAGTATCATATGCCAGATGCTTGCCTAATCCTCCATTCTTTCTTCTCAATATGAAGATGAGAATGAAGTGTCTCTCTCTCCCTTTCAACCAAGGAATATATACCCATTCCTATTAAGGAATGTACCCATTGCTATAAAAGGAATGTACCCAATCTCCCTCTTATCCAGGGACTTGTCCAAGCTCCCTCTTAACTAGGGACTTGATTCCAACAATTTTAGGTGGATATCATGGTACTCTCAACTGCTTGTGGAGCTCCTTATTTGGATGCCATGATGTTCATCGTTTTCTTTATGGAGTCGTCATTAGTCGTAGCGCATCAACCATCCATCACTTTCCTTCATGAACCATATTAGTCATGTCATCCTTCTCTTCGTTGAAAAGTGATCGTCTAGTCCACATCTGGCTTTATTTCATGCTGCTACCTCTACCAAGTCATGTTTCCTTTAGGATTTTCCATCCCACCACACGAGTGCTAGTTGTAGGTGACATCTACAACCCTCTTTTGGTTGCCTTGTATCAACCCATCCAAATTTGTGTTCAAAAATCAAAGATGAACATGAACGTAGTTGTAGCTTTCACAATATCTTCTTTCTTTCTTCACATATTGCTTCCCAGGAACTCGTAGATCCTTTATCTTTTTCAACTACCTCATATTCCCTATGAGGACATATTATGTTGATTTTCTATTTTCAATATGTGAATCATGCCTTCATGCATCTTTCCAAACAAAGAGATCCCATTTCTTTGATCATGCTCATGAGTTAGAGCATTTACCCATACTATCTACAAGCATATGATGACATGGCATTATCTTATCTATTATTGTATGCATATCTTTCCTTTCACTTGGCCATCTAAGCTTCCTTCCAACAACTTCCTTTCCTAGCTTGAAGAAGGATTTTCTTCAACCAACTCGGCATGTTTCACTTCATTGTCATCATACCATCATCCTTCTAAACAATGAATTCCACACAAGGTAAAATGATCAGTGAGACACTTTCCTCTTCCAAGAGAGGTGAAACTTCTAATGAAGATTCCAATGAAGGATCATGACTATCCTCATTCAAAAAATGATCCTTTCTTATGATGATGACGTATGATGAATTCCTTTTATTATGCTAGAGGGCTTTATCTCGACCATGTAAATTATTCATGCCTTCAATGTGGTTATCAAGAGCTACCTTCCTATATATGATGACTTCTACATCCATGTAGACTTTTTCTTCAGCTTATTCTTTCAAGATTCTCTAATGATGTCATGAGCTCTTGATTCCATGGTATGCTTCTAATATGATGCCATATTCTACTATGATGCAGCCTTTCATACCTCTAATGCTTCTTTCCATGATAGCTATTATTTACAAAAAATGACAAGAGCTTAGTGAAGGAGCTTACCTCAGTCATAGTAGAGACCTCTCACTTCCTCCTTCTTTGATTTCTTCTTTTCAATTTCTTCCACTTCTTCAGTGATATGGGCTTCTTCCCTTCCTCTTTTTTTGTTGTCCTTCTTGAGTTTAGGACAATTTCCTCTGTAGTTCCCATGTTTATGGTAACCATAGCATTGGATCTTCAACATATCCTTCTTTTTCTTTTTATGAGGACCAAATCTTACAAACTTTCCTTTCCTCCTAGCCATGGCAGCAAACACTTGAACTTGTTCGCTTGGTCCCACATTACTTTTTGCCTTCAACCTGGCTTCTTCAATCTTACATAATGACCAAAATTCACTAAATGGGGTGGCTTCATTCTTTCCATAGATGCTTAATGTAAAGTTACCTCATTACTCTGGTAGTGAATTGAGAACTATTGTGGTCATTTATTTATTGGATTTTATTTCTTCGAACTATATTAGTTGGCCTCTTATTTCTGATACCCTCATAAAGTAGGAGGCTACTCCATCTTAATTTGAGATCTTCATTTTGTATAGCTCATTTCTCAAAGAGATCACTTCTCCATCAGTAATTATGGAGAACAATTCTACTAGCTTCTTGCATATTTCTTTTGATGTATCTAACTTTTCTACATACATAATGAGGGGATCTTTGTTGGATTCTATGAGAATCCTTTGAGCCCTTATTTCCACTTTCATATGATTTTCTAGAGCTTGAGATTATTCCTTTGGAGGATTATTGATTGATGCCTTAACATATTCAAGAACTTCATTTTCTATGAGGATCAAATCTATCCTCTTCTTCCATGCAAAAAAGTTTGAAGGCCCAACTAATTTGTTTCTTTCCTTGAAAAATGAAATCATTTTAATAGATTCAAACATATATATAAATATACTTACTTGTGAAGATACTCCTCGATGACAATATCTTCAACTTGGTTCCTTCTTGATTTTGATGATGATGTTGATAATAGAAGATGTCTTCTTGGTGAAGATGTCTTCCTTCAAAATTGATCCCTCAAAGAGACGGGGATCACCTTGATTCCTTAATGAATATGACAACGCCTCTTCTTGCTTCCCTTGGATGTAGAGACTTCAAGATACTTCAATGAGTAGTCCTTATTTAAGTGGAGAAGGGTCTTGTAGATCTTTTCATTGTGATGATGATGTGGGCTTCTCAAGAATGCTTCAAGTGTATAACCCTTCTTTGGATGAGCTAGGGTTTTGAGGTTTTCTTTCTTTCAGATGTGATGATCCTTGAGATGAATGATCCTTTTTGATGATTGATGCTCTTGATGATCTTCTAGTGCTTCGGCCCTTGATTCATGTCCTTCTTTAAGCTGCTTTTCTTTGTCTTGTCACCTTAGCTCTGATACGATGTTCAGAAATCTAGGGTAGTTAGGTTAGCTGATTTCTCTTAATTTGATAACTGCTTGTGATGTCTTATTACTTATCTTGATTAGATTCCTTTTCACCTTAATTATTATTATGTTTTTTTTATCAAACAACTACTAAACCATAAAGAACAACGAATCAATTAGACAAAAGATATAGGTGATTAGCTAGGGCCAAAACCTTTCCACTTGAGAGGAAAACCCACAAGATTTCTTCTTCTTATAGAATCTTCAATTGACAAATTCCAAGGTCTATGACCCTTGACCAAGACCTTCCAAGACCAAATCAAATTATTTAGCAAGTCCTGCAATTTCAACCTCCAGCAAATTCTTCGGCTGAGTAGATTCTACTGCAATTTCGACCCCTCCAGCAAGTTCTTCTGCAACTCCGACCCCTCCAATAGGTTACTCTACAACTTCGACCTCTCCAGCAGATTCTTCTACAACTTCAACCCCTTCAGCAAATTCTTTTGCAACTTCATCCTTCTAGCAAATTCTTTTGCAGAAACCCTAGGTTACATGTGTGAGACAATGATGGTGACCTTGTCCTTATTTTCTTCTTCTCTTGAGATGAGATCTTCAGCTTGCAAGATAGATTTCCTTTGACCGAAAACTCATCCTTCTTGAAGTGATTGCAACTTGGTTTCTACTATTGCAAGGTGATGCCCTAACCTTCGCACGTGTGGAGGAGTATAACCCAAAACCAAATCAGAAAACTCATTTTTCTTGTCTTCTTCTAATCTCTCTCTTCTTTGCACTTTCTTGCTCTTTCTTGTACAAATTGGGGAGTGAATGTGTTGAAGTCTCCTTTATATATGTTTTTCACTAGGTCGAATTACACCTTTTAGGCTGACTTGTCCATGTGTGTAGGCCGACTTGATCTTTACACCATGATGTAGTCTTGGAGGGCCTTTCGACTCAAATAATTTTTTCTTTACAATATGTAAGATTCCCAAATGGGTCTTCAATACATGACAATGACTCATTTGACTTGTAGACTAAATAACAAGCGCTATAAGCACTTAATGGGTGCTTGACCTAAAAACAAATTCCCCTTGAGCATGTAATCTATGTCTCAAGAATAACAATAATAAATTTATTTTTCCCTTTTCATAAAATACATAAAATCATGATTACATGCGTCATTATGAACACTGGACCTAGTTACGTATTTCAACACCTTCATTATTGTACCTTTGTGATCCCTTTTCCTAATACCTCCATAGTTGATTACCTCCAAGTGATCCCTTTACATGATACAAATATTAAACCACATTAAAAATATATAGTAAATACCATATTATTTATAAAATCAATATCACTAAAAAATATGATTAGCCATATTTTTTTAGTTGAAATTCATGATAAGTTGCAAATTTAATCCTATCTTCTATAAATTATCATATGTCAAAGTTTGTTAATATAATTAAATATAGAGGTATTTTTAAAGTGATAAAGAAAATTCACCATATTAATAAGATTTTTAAAATTTTACCCATCACATACTTATAACAAAATTAAAAATAATTTAAAAATAAAAAATTAATAAAAGTAATGAAAATTTTAGGTTTTATGGTTACATTTTTTTTTTTTTTTTTTAATCATGGTGAATTAGTAATTTGTTGGAATAATGACAACTAGGTCCAAAATCAAACTTATCAACGACAACTATACCACCAAGAGTATATCCAATAATTTACTTGGTGACTAAGTCCAAAATCAAACTTAGTGGGTGCTACTATAATACCAAGAGTATATCCAATAGCTCATAAACCAGATATACCAATAATTTCTGACAAAACTTAATCTTGAACCTTATCACAACAATTTTTTAAAAAACTTACTTTTAGAACAAAAATATCCCCTCAAACAAATAAATCATTCAACCATTTAATACTCCCAAAAAAAAAATACCATGGTCACAATTAACCATGCATACATTAGCTCCAAAATGGCAAGATTATGACCATTTTCTCATCGGTCAAAGAGAGGCCATGCAACTTTTCTGACTGGTTTAATCAAACCTACTTTGAAAAAGGTGAGCGGAACAAGGGATGCTTAGGTCGGACACTTGTATGACAACAGCACGAATGTACCAGCTGGTTACACAAGTCACCACACCACCCTTATTATCATAGTCTGCAAATTAAACGAATTAGCAATCGACGCCTACCATGCTTTTCTTTCGTTTACAATGTGGCATTAGCATTCCACTGTGAAATCTCCCCAACTCTCGTACTCATAAGTTTAAAATTGCTACAGCTGTTATTTTTTTCTTTGACCATTTTTTCATTTTTTTTTTTTTGTCGATATTATCCAAGTCCGGTAATAGTTATAATAAGATATATTTTTTTTTTTAAATACCACATTAAATGATAAAAAATTATAATATATTTTGCACATCACGTATATTATTATAAATTTTGGCAACAAATTAAATATTAAATCATGCTAAATGAGGGATTATATTATTTTAGTTTTTTGAAACGTATTAATAAATTTCAGAGTTTCGAAAAATTTAGACACAATTTAATTGTGTAATTTCAATAATTAATTAATTTCAAATAAAATTTTAAAAAATAAAAGTTTAAATAATTTTTTATTAAGTTGGGTTTTCATTTTATAGCTTAGTAAATAATGTTTATAATTATCAGTGTTGCATGTTTCTTTAAAAATAAAAAAATTTTGTTTTATTAAAAAATAATGTTGGTTATAATAAAATAAAATGAATAGAAATTAAAAAATTAGGAGTAAAATGTTTAAATCTTATACTTTTTAAAAATATTTCAACGACCAATTTAAATAAATTATTTGAAGATCTATGTTAACTAATTTATGTGGATATCAACTTCATATATATCTATATGTAGAAAAAATGTTAAAATAAAACATTTTAATATTGTGTATGAAAAAATATTCAATGTAAGTTATCAACAAAATATTTTAATAAGAATTAATGTTGACATATACTTAAAAATATATTAATAATAGAAAACCATTTTAATTTGCTTGATAAAATGTCTTGATGTAGATGTGATGTAAAATATTTTAATGTAAATTACGTATATATTATATATCATTTAAAAAAAATTATGTATATATCATGAAATTTTTTATGTATATATCATGAAAAAGATTATGTTTTTATGGTTAAAGTGTTTATTTGGTCATATATATACTCTATTTAGCATTCAAAAATATAATTTAAATAGTGAAAAATAACACATTGTATTTTGCTCTCTAAAGAAGTCTGCACTTGAAGAAATTCGATCCCCCTAAGCTCATGTTAGATCCGTACTTAAGATGGATCTATATTGTTATTTACTAATGAACTAATATTAATACATGTTTGGGATAACTTGAAAGAGATATCCATTAAATTGTTTAAACTTCATATTCCATAGTGAAAATCTTTATATGTAATTCAAAATATATAATATTAATTTTTTATAGTGTAGATTAACTAATAGGGGAACTGGAACTGGTTTTTGGTTGGAATCCAACAATATAATTTTTATTGATACTATGATTTTTTATTATTTAAATGAAAGATGTTGGCATATTGTCTTTGTCTTGGCCCCTATTGAATGTTGTGAGATTAATCTCTCTTTTAATTCTAATCTTTATCTTACGTCATAAATGAAAGATGTTGACATATTCTTGTCCCCCCTATTGAGTGGCGGAAGATTAATCTTTCTTTTAATTCAAGTCTTTATCTCATGGTAGAGATGTTGTAATGTATAAAAATAAAAACAAAAATAATTAATCTCTTTTAATTCCAATCTTTATCTTACCAACATAAATGAAAGATGTTGACATATTCTAGTCTCCCCTATTGAATGTCGGAATGTCGGAAGATTAATCTTTCTTTTAATTCAAGTCTTTATTTTATGGTAGAGATGTTGTAATGTGTAAAAAGATAAATATAAATAATGTTAAAATATAAATTACTTCATGTTATTCACCCATGGTATTGACACATGGTATTCATGTGGAATATAGCCTATTTAAAGGGTAAAATTAAACTAGCCTAGATCCATCTTAACTCTAGATCTACCAAACAGATATATTCATGTGCAATGTAGCCTATTTAAAGGGTAAAATTAAACTAGCCTAGGTCCATCTTAAGTCTAGATCTACCAAACACATATATTCATGTACCTGGAATATAGCCTATTTAAAGGGTAAAATTAAACTAGCCTAAATGCATCTTAACTCTAGATCTACCAAACACATATATTCATGTGGAATATAGCCTGTTTAAAGGGTAAAATTAAATTAGCCTAGATCCATCTTAACTCTAGATCTACCAAACATCTTTTAAAGTGAAAAGAGAATATAGCCATTAATTTTAAAAGGGGAAAATGAATTGTGCTAATTACTAATACAACCATATAAATTAAATGGATAATAAACTTGGATACATAATAAACAACAAAATACTTCATAATACATTTCATGTTGTTAAAATTTAAAAAAAAATCATTAAAAAAACTAAATTATCACATTATTACTATTATATAAGTTAAATATATAGATTTAAAAACACTTGTACAAGATTTTTAATCATCTAGATTCACCTCCAATCTACTTTGAATATTCTTGATTTGTAAATAGGCTTTGTTATGATGTCATGGACGGATACCATAGTTTATCAATATCACATACCCAAAAAGCCATAACTCAAAGGATTACATTTTTTAATTAAAATGACAAAAAAGACATAACAAAATATGTTGGAGATAAATCTTAATCTTTGATTTGTGACTACTATTAAAAATATTCAAGAATGTTAAGTGAAAGTTAATTTCATACTATCCACCTAATAATGATAAATAATTAAATTTAATTATGGAAACCCTATTTCAAAATAAACACATGTATTGAAATAATTTAATATTTATACTTTTTAATTAGTCATAATTTTTTTTCAATATTCTTAGTTTTTAGTTAGACATATTTTTTTTATGATTTTCTACCAACTTCAGATAAAATTAACCACCAATGAATTGTAGACCAAATTTGCTTGGGGTTTAGTCCCTATCAAGTCATAAGTTAAAACCTCATGGGGAGGGGTTGAGGAGTGGAAGCCACTTTGGGGGAATTAAACTTCCCAAGGGGCGTTCAAGCTCAATTGAACCCCATACAATAGTCTTCATGAACTTCTTACTAAATACTACCAACATTATTAGTTAATTTTTTATGTGAACTATGTACTGTTGATTTGTGAAAATCTAGACATTTCCCAATAACATGTGAAAGTTTTTAGAGTAAGAGATAATTTTGAATAAAATAATGATAACAAAATAGAAAAATTATTTCCTAATGTTATATTTTGGTAAAGTAAAAAATATATAAGATATTTTACAGAAGGTAAACCATTTACCCGTTGCAATATTAAAGTGTAATGGTAATGTGCACCAACTGTTTGCATATGATTAACATTTATGAAAATGCAAGGGAATTTTTCTTTTTTCCTTTTTTTATTATATTCAATAGTTTGTGTATTAAAGTGATGGTGCATTGCCATAATAATATAACATAATATTATTATTACATTTTTAAGAATATTGATTATAATTATTAAATTAATATTATATATTAATTACTCTCAATAGATTAATAGATTTAAAAGAGATTATTAATTACATCTTTTTATTTATTTATGTTAAATAAAAAAATTGGAGTTTTTAATTTGTATAGTTCACTTCAGGAGTAAATTCTATTTTAAAAATTTTTTGGAGCCTAAATACTATTTTTTGGAGTAAAATTTTAGAAAAATAATATCTATTCTTTACATGTTGTTTTACACATCAAGATATTTCCGATGAAGCAAATATCACCTCAGTTCATACTATAACATTATATATTCTACAAGTTGACTTATAGTTTTTACCACCATGATACCAAGTGGATGTTGCATGCCACGACCATTACCTAGTCACATGTGAACTTGTAAGAAAATTCTAGACAATCCAAAACCCTAACCATATTAGTAATTGAGGCATCTAAAAGCCCTAGCTTAACACTAAATGTCTATGAAAATATGTTAAATGCCACGCTACTAGGAAAGCAAGACATTCCATTCTTGTTATATTATCATTGTTCCTGTTGGGTTGTGTTATACTCTTTCCATGACTAGTGGGGGGCTCACATGGGGAGCAGCAACCCCCCTATAAGGGGGTATGCAGGGGTCTCCCCTACACAGGGTCCAGGGGGCAGTGCCCTGGGAAAGAAAATCGGACCCTATATTAACTACGGTTTTGTGCATGGATTTCGCACATGGTTTTGGGTGCGATGGTTTTCGATCCATGGTATTATGTAGATCCAATCAAGGGAACTACGATTATGTTCTAATCAGGGTTAGTGGATTAGAGTTTATGGATGCTTCGGCATGTATATATATGTATTGTAACATTGAAAAGAATATAATGAAAAATCAATCTGGTAGTCCCGGTTTTGGGATCCAAGGGAAAATCTTTGTGTATATTTGTTTATTTTATGTTATTGGTATTCATATGCAGGTAATTTCTGTATGGAGTTAAAACCTACAGTTCCACATTTGAGCATAGAAAGGGAATGGAATATTCAAATAGTATAGAAGAAGTAGACAAACCTATAGTCATCACACAAGCTATAGAGTTAATTTTGGATCTGTAATGAGTTCATATTTCTTTGAATTTACATAATTTTATATTTGAGAAGAAAGAGTTGAAGGCATATCCCTCATTCTCTTACTAGGATTTCCCATATTGGGTTTCCTAAGGTACATCTTGTTAAAGATAAAAATAAAATAAAATAGAGAAATAAATGATAACAAATCATACATAGAAAGAACAAACATAAGAATCATGCACACCATGATTTACTCTCGAAAACCCCCCAAACACTTATGCTGCAATTCTCTCCATTCCAAACACTCCAAGCCTTTCATCTCAATGCTTCCCTTGTGTGGCTAAATATATTTTATTGTTATTCTCCATGTGGACATACACACCACGGATAATGCCTTGGGTAATTTCCACAAGCATTGATATAATCCTCATAAACACTCCTTGTTATTCTCCTTTCTTCAACCTTGGCCACCACCTTTGGTTTATGCATCTTTTCCCTTGCTCCACACTCACACTTGTAGCTTATTTGATCAAAACATGCAACTCCTCCAATTCCATTATCTTGCCTTAGCTTTCATGGCCCTAAGAACCATTGTGACATGCTTTATCTATGTGCCTTTTTTTTACTACATCTACTTGTGTTTCCATAACAATCTTTAGTTATAGAACCCTAACCAGCATAGCTCCATAGTTGTGAGACATACCAACGCCATTTGTACAACTAATATAGATTCCACTCTACAATGACTAGTTACCAACCTACCACCTTCGCTAGGTAGATCCATCTTACCCTCATGAGCAGGCTCCTTCTCTCTAATTTTTTTGTTGTTGTGCACAACTTGCTACGGCCTGCCAAACTAAGCTCATGCCACACTAACTCCTTATGGAGCTGAAGTATTTGCTTTTGTCACCCCTCAGAACCTTAATGAGTGGTTTTAGGATTTTGGGTGCATTATACCCTTGCATCCAACCCGACAATGTTCTTCTCACCATGACCATGACCGATAAAAAGCTCAATATCTCACATAACTTCCTTGATATTTTCCTCATTTTGGCCTAGTTTTGCTATGTTGGTCTCTCCTCAACTACCTAGTTCTTATGCTTGGTTAGTTGATGCATTAAGGCACCAATGTCAAGCTCACCACCATAATTTCTTCTCTATGGTGAGTCTCTCTCAAATTGAGTCTCCCCTCATTTTTCTTACTATGCATGACTATTATGTCTTAATGTCTTCTCAGATAAAAATAATCTCTTGAATCCTTCACCAAATTCATCAACTTCTCTTTATTGTGGCTTTGATAACAATTACTAAAGATAAAAATACAAGATAAATAAATTATAATAAGCATGTGTAACAATAACACACATAAACTATGCACACCATGATTTACTCAAGAAAACTCTAATAGAGGAAAAACTAGTATGATAATAGATCTATTATCTTTTGTCTTAAATGCGGCCAACCCCATCAACACTATTGTAGTGAACTAATCTAGTAGAATATTCATTGTAATTTATAGGTCAGACAACATTAACCTATTAGAGTAAGTTAATAAGTAGACAAACTCAACTCCTTTCCAATGGAAAATATTTCTCAAAATTCTGAAATCTTATGCTAATTTACTTTAGAGTTATAGCTCCACTTTATTAATGGGAACTTTGATCATGGAACTTTTCTACTAAGGATTCTAGTTCCTTTTAATATGACCAATATCACCAAAATTTTGAAAAAATGAGTAGATTAAGGAGGAATTGTGCATTACAAAGAAAATATGAACTCATTGAAAATGATGAGCGATGACGGAGCACCGACTCTATCCTCCAATAAAATGAGCAAGAACGAGTTTCCGAAGGTGGAACTATGAAAAGGAAGTGTAATATCTATTTTGTAAAGGATTAAAAGTGTCAAAAATCAGATCCCTGAGGGTTCTTAGGAATTTGTTGAAGTATTTGTGGAGAAGATTATGTTGAACACTTTATGGAGTGGATCATGTTGATAGATTTATAGAGAAGATCATGAATCTTGAAATAATCCATGATATTACAAATTTCTAATATAAATTGTAAACTTGTGTGTGTATGAAGGGTAGCCATTAGAACGAATATTTGACCACCCAAGGCACCAATAAATGCTATGTAATAGTCTAGTGGTTGAATTAATGAAATTTGATTTCTGCTTTATGCAATTCTATGTGTGTAAATCGCAGGTTGATGCTTTGATGGCTTGATGCATTAATGCACTGAATTTGCTTGAAGAATTAAGAATGCATGTCGCAATGGTGTGAACCAAGCTTAGGGAATTAATGTTGCATGCATGCCGAGACAAAGAGTGCAATAGAAGCATAGTGGGACCATAACCCACAGGTCCAGGAGTGAGACCAAAAAATACTTGAAAATGAAGAGAGCCACGAAATCATTTTCATCAATGAGTTTGCTCACTTATTAAGTCACTCCAAAATTATTAGTCCATCTATGTGACATCTTATATCTCATAAGGTTACTGTAAAGTCAGGTTATTAGTTGGACAAAGTTAATGCTTTCCCTCCTTTGACTTGATTCCAAGGATGAAGGGAGTAGTTATGCTCATTCCCTCTACCCAAGGTTGATGGTTAAATATATAGTAAGTTAATTAGTGGACTCAACCTCTTTTTCATTAAAATTCTTTTCCAATGGTTGAATTTTTTCAAAAGTTAAAGTTCCACCTAGTTGAAGGGAACTCTGATTATTGAACTTTTCCCTAAGGGTTTTGGTCTATTTTAAGAAGACAACTAAAATATCTAAAATTTTGATAAATGATAACAATACACAACTTAATTGAACTAAAAATATAATAAAATATATATAAAGGTTTTGGGTCTATTAATGACTAAAATTATCTAAATTTTGATAAGAATGAACAAAACTCAATGCAACTTTATTTCACTAAAAATATAATAATAAATAAATAACTTGAAAAAAAATTTAAAGTTTGTCTACTTTTCTAAATAGAAAAAAACCTATCATATCTTAGTAACCGAAAGTGAAAACAACCATTATTAATTGATATAAAAAAACGTAGTCTATTTCAATATATTTAAATACTAAACTTTATATACATCATCACACCATATTTCAATATATTTAAATATTAAACTTTATATACATCATCACACCATAATACATTTAGTTAAATAAAAAACAATATGCTTTACAATATGCTACCGTACTAACACAAATATCAAATATACAAAGAGCAAACAAAAAAAATTGGAATTGGACAAACACTAAAGCAATAAAAAAAAAATAGCATTGGGGTGGTGCTAAATATCACATTTAACAAGCACCACGCCATGATGCTAAATATCACATTTAACAAACACCACGCCACGACGAGCATGATTTTATTACAACAATTATTTGAAATTAAAACATTATTATAATAATCCTTTTTTTCCTGGAATATATATATAGATATTTTCT
>APFE030745895.1:0-25274 GCA_000404065.3 Pinus taeda
AGCCTTCTCTTGAGGAGTTACCTCACTCTCTTTATTAGGCTTGGGGCGATCAAATCTCAGTGCCGTGTCCAATTGCATGATCCCTAAGACTAATTTCAGCTTTTCCTCCCACTGTTTGAAATTGTTCCCCATGAGGGGCTTAATTTGACTTAGACTTGACATTATGTTTGGATCTGAAAAATTCAAGAACAAGGAAATAATTTAGATACGATGCGTCACGATTTGATCCTTAATCATAATTCTAAAATCTATCTAAAGGCATGTGTAAAACTATTTGCTCCATTAAAACTTTAGCCAAAACACCATTCAGTAATGAAACACCTTTGGGTGCAATCATTACCTTCAGGCACTTTGGTGCAGTGAATAAAGTACAAACATGTAACCTTTTTGTCAATCTACCTTTGGGTCAGAGTAACATATCCATGAACTAACGACCAGGCCAGTCAACGGGGGGAGGAGGATCACAGACGGATCGCTTATGTTTCAAGCTCCCGATGCTTTTCTAGACATCGCTACTCCATGTGTGTTGCAACTTATTTTTATACACTACCCTTATGCACCAAACAACTTAGCAGGCGCCAACCCTCCTTTGGGAAAGCTAACACCCACGTCCATTGCCAGAGCGTCATTTCAACTTGTCATGAGTCATCCTTGCAATCGTCTTACAGAGAGCGGTTCGTTTGCGAACATCAATGTTTGACTCATGCGAAAACAACACATGTATACTTTACAAAACGCCTTTAGTTAGATTCCAAAAATTAGTAAAACTTTAGCAATTTCTACAATGATTACCTTTTAGAAATGCTTCAATAATTTATTTAGAGAATACTAAATAATTTATCTAGAAAATACTAAATAATTTTATGGTTGCCATGATTAGCATCATTGTGATAAATTTCTGTCCTATAAACTAAATATTTTGAAATCATATTAAAGCTCATTTGCCTTCACACGCGTAGCAACTAATATAACACAATATTATAGGTTCACACTAAATTGCTCTTTGCTTTTAATTTCGAGCAGAATTTGTTGCCTCACTCTAACAAACTTCCAAATACATTATAATAAAAAAATATATAAACACATAACATAACTTTCTGATTCACACTAAATACTCTCAGGCTATCTTAAAATTCTCATCTCCTTTGGAACAAACTCCAAAATCTATAATATACAATTATACTAACCAAAAGACTTTTCTCTATAAAAAACACAGTGCGTAGATATGAACCAAAAATAAAGATAAAACTTCTAAAAGGAAAATACGCCCACACCATCAAAATCAAAACCTGTCAGTGAACATGATTTTCGATGATCACACAGGCTTGGATACTCACTTCGGATGTCAAGACAGACCTGCAGTGAGAGGAGATTCTGAAATAATAATTTGGATAGCAAAAGATGAATAACATTTGATATCATTACATGGAATTCTCAGTTCAGAGATTCAATTCATGTCGCTGGAAACCATTGGTGTCTATTTATTATCAGTAGTGCTATTTGTCATCACTCTGAAGGGAATCTGTTAAAAGCGCAAGATTATGATCACTCCCACGCTCCGTGTTGTGTATGTTTATGAACCCGAGACAATCATAACTGACCCACAAAATTTTTCGATCTCTGGTTCAGAAACTCACAGGGAAGCCGCCCCATAAATCAAAGGAGAAGAAGAAAATTTCAAATAAAAAACTTCTCCAAGATCGCACGAAGCGCAAGGATGGGTTCAAATTCAAGATTTTAATTCAAAACCGCATGGGAAAAACGATTAAAGCAAAATTTTAACAATTCTTTTTGCAACAATTAAATTCAATATGAAAAATAGAAAGCAATTAAAACCGAATCAAACTGCAATTCTTACATAAGGGAGCTCTGATACCAGTTGTTGGTTTTACTTTGTGGGTTTTCTTAATTACTTTAAACCCTAACCAAGATCTACTCCTTTGTAAGAAATTAAAATTAATGCACAGCGGAACTTACTTTCCATCTTCAAAGGCTCCTGGTCTTGACTTGAGTTATTGGCTCTTGAATCCTTCCAAGAACTTGCAATCCTTTTCTAGTCTTCAATGGATCAGACAATTTTTCTGGGTGATTGCAAGCCTTGGAGACTCAGCCCTTTTATAGCAGTGCAAAAACCCAATCCTAGGGCAGCCGAATTTTAGCTAATACTTGGGAAACAAGTCTGTCAAGAAATCTGAAATTTCGGATTTCATCAGATCTTGAAATCGGGAACTTTCCAGAAAAACTGAAATCAATCAGAATAGATTCTGATTTCCTTATTTTGCTCAAATTTATTACTGCTATTATTTTAATCAACTATAATCGGTCCATTAACAATTATAATTGTTTTAACATTATTCTATATGTATTCGTATCCAAATCCTTATTTAAATACGTACAATGCCTTCACTTAATTAATCACATTATTTGGCATATTTTTAATCATTACATAAATGTAATCTTGTGACAGCATTTGATATCATAATCATAATGCACGTATGTCCAACTTAATTATTGTAATTAGACGTCTCTAAATCCAACATCATTCTCCCAGACAGTGGATTGTTGAAGTTAATGGCAAACCAACTCCTGATCTGGAGACATTTGTAAACTTTGCGCAGCGCTTCATTGCTGATAATTATATTAAAAGGCTGGATTGTCGAAGTACTGCACATCTGAAAAACAAGATGACACAAGTGAATCCCCTACGCTCTAAATATATGATGCAGAAATCTAACTTGGAGTCTTTGAACAACTCTCATAATCAATACGAGAGAAGAATAATAAAAATGAGTGACATCGTAGAGTATATGGCTGTCCAATTGTTATCTAAATGAGTACTCCATGCTGGATTCCGTTAATTCTATGATTGTTCAAATGATACGCAAAACTTTATAAGTTTTCATGATTAGGCGGGTATTACCTCCGTACTGTAGCTAAAATAGGAAGAAGCTTGACAAGCTGGTAATGCAACTTTTTATTTGAAGTGTTTCGATTCCTGATAAGTTAATTTTTTTTTAAATATTTAACTTATTCTTATTAGATATCAAAAATATTGTTTTTGTTAAATTATAAATTCTTATATCTTTAAATTACTACAATTAAATATCTCTTAATATAATTGTAATTACTAAATATCTAAATTTGATATTAGCGCTGTAGCCACTAAATTTGATATTTAATATTAAACCTGGAAAATTTACAAATTCACCATGAGCTCATAAAAAAATGTAATTGATATAAATGAGAATCACTTTTAAGAGTGTAGATATAGATGTCTCAAATTTATCATATGTTAATATTGAAAAAACTTAGTGTCCATTCCAAAACCTATTTATAATCACATTTGAAGTATATGAAACATAAAGTTGAATATTACATAATTATAAGTACATTATGCATAGGATAAATTAAAACAACAAAATCAATTATACAAGTGACCATTACGTAGATTTGTAGTGGAAACCATTAACACAAATAATGCTCTGTTTTCTTTACAAAAATAGTTTCATGATCAAGTGGAGCACTCAATTGAAGATTAGGGTTTTCCTTCCTTTTTATAGGCTTTTTCCTTTAGTTTGAGTTATTGCTTGGCAATGCCCTCATCCTCCAAGAGTAAGTCTCTAACATGGAAATCATATTTAATAGAAGGGAAGTAATTGCACAACCCATTGGCCATATCTCATCACCATACGAGTGTGAGTGCCAAGAAAATAACCAATTGTTAACCCTCATCACCATGAAGGTGCATTGAAGTTGGGGAGCTACTAAAATACAACATTGAAGTGCCTTTTTCCTTCTCATATTTTATGCAAGGTGGGGAGCGTGTGAGGGGGTGTGTGGGAGGGGTGTGGGCTGGCGGGTTAGGTTAGGGCCGAGTGGGGCGAGGGGGTGTGAGGGGGTGAGCAGGTTGCGGGTAGGTGAGGGCCAGATAGGAGGGTAGGGCGTGAGGGTTTGCGGAGGGTGGGAAGGTTGAGCGAGCACGGAGGAGGGGGTGCATGGGGTGAGGGCTAGGGGGAAGGGGGTTGTGAGAGTGGGGGGGGGGGATAGGGTTAGGGAGTGTGGGGGGGGGCAGGTAGGGTCGAGAGTGGGGGGAGAGAGTGGGTGGCTGGCTGATTGCAGGTGGGGGGAGTTACCCTAAAAAAAAATTGACCCTAAAAAAAAATCATCATTCCAATATCATCACTTTTTCGTTTTCAAGCTGTATTTTGCACGAAAATTTCGGTTTCACTACCATTTTTAAAACATGTTCAAAATTGTCCCTAAAAAAAAAAACATTGTTCGAGTATACCCACTTTTTGTTTTTAGCATTCTTTTTGATGTTTTTTTGGCATTTTTTGGCCAGAGTTCCCGTTTTGAGTTTATAGTTCCCGTTTCAAAGATTACATTGTTTTTATGTCATCTTCTTGAAGGTTCTGAATTCTACAGTATATCTCCATTGTCGAATCCAATTTTTTAAATTTTATGCATTCACTTTACCATTGTACATGTGAAGTTCAAACTTAATGTCCAATTTGAGTGAGGGAGTTTTTCCTTTTGGGGTTTGGGAATGAGTATGGACAGTTTTGGTGGTGGAAGTGGAAGATGTTTGAGATGTTGAGGATGATGAATATGATGAATATGGTGGAGATGGATGTGGCTTCCCTCCATTACCCTTGGAATCCTTCTTATCATCTTTTTTGTCTCCTGAGCTTCCTTCTCCATGTGGAGGTTTATAACTCTCTCCAACCATTCAAGTGTTTCTCTCTTCATAGAGGAATTTAACCATCTCAGTTAAAGTGTAGAAATATTTCTTGAATTCTTCCTCTTCTAAAGAAGGACCCTCAGGCTCTCTTTCTCCAGACATAATGGTTGTGGATTCAGGCTTAGAAACCAGTATTGCTTGTACCTCTTCAATCTCAGTTGAAGGCAAAACTTAAGGAGTTTCAAGTGCAACTAGAGTTGGAACTTTGGGTGGTGGAGATTGTGGCCTTGTGGCTCTCCTTCTGGGCATAACCTCAGGAGTTTCAACCAACAATTTCCCTTCTCCTCTCTGCAACTTTAACTTTTTAAGCATCACAATTTTGCAGCCATTAAAACCCTACTTGCATAAAACTCAGACAATCAAGAAAATAAACCTTTGCTATGATACCAAATTGATCTGTTATTGGATGTTAGTTTTGTTGTGCTAATTTCAATCACAAATTTACAAACACATGCTTGTTCATTGCTTCCCGTGCACAGGTTTCCTTATGTTGTTTGGTGATTGAAACATGTAAATTACATCAAGTTTAATGTGACATTCATGAGAAAAATAGATTAAAAGAACAATACTAAACAACAAAACTAAAAAGTACAACCAACCATCAATTGAACAGTTTAACACAATGTTTTGATGAAGGAGTTCACCCCTCCTGGGCTACATCTCCTTGGTCTAGCTTCTATGGCTTGGGTCTCTGTATTAGCTCAATATAGAAAAATTTCTATTTACAAAGCTCTACTACTCTTGGTACCTACACTAATGTGTTCAAAATGTCGAAATTAGCTAGGAACACCTTTTCCTGAGCTCAATTTGGTCGAAAAATGCTTTAGTTATGGCTCAAATAGTTTTTCCCTACAATTTCTCCTCTAAATCTGGAATAACACCAGTTAGGGTTGCTAAATTTGGGGGCAGGCCTAAAAATAGTGGATTCCACCAAAATTCCGCCATTTTAAACTTGAGTTTAATTAATTTTTAAACGAGTTTAATTACCCACTAATATGAGATTAGCGCGTAACTGCGCAATTAGGCTAACTGTAACCGTCAACAGTTTATGCGGGGTCACATGTGGTGTAAACCGTTGCGGTTTCATGGTGTTGGTTGCTAGGTCAAATTACCTCCACCGTAATCGTTGGGTATGCATTCAAATGGCATAGAAACTTTTGGAGTTAAGGTTTATGGCGCCGCTTGTTTAAATTGTTTGCGGTAACCATTGCGTGTGTTCACATGGGATTGCACTTAACTGTCGCGGTGTAGTTTGTGGATCCATTTGCATAACTGTTTGGTGTAACCATAGTTGCGTTCACATGGGGAGGGATGGCCCTCTCCTAACTGAAAAACCTTCAACATTGTAAAGTTTAAATATAAACATTACGCTATATAGGTTAAGAACCAATGATAACGAAGAGGTAGAAGGCTTTGAACTGCGGAGGGGATGTCGCGGGGTCGAAACCTGACGCCTCCATAAAATTTTTGTTGAACTTCCATCTGCCTAAGCTTTTGGAGATGCCACGTGGCACCCTCTGGGCTTTCCACATGGCATTCTCTCATTTTTCTAGAATTACCCAATATAAATGCGCCATGTCACCACCTCTTAACAACCAATAAGAACATGACACTTTTCACATTATGACTAGATGTTCACTGTTCGTTGACCCTGCCTAGTCACTGGCCACATCAACAGTATAGACTGCTGACTGTGCAATGACTGGGCATATTTTCTGCAAATTTTCCCTATTTAGAAAAGCGAACAAAACTCAATAACTTCCTCATACGAACTCGATTTTTAATGAAATGAGTTGCATTAGGATCATTTTTCTGAGATGGACATGGTCATTCAGGTTTCAATCCATTCTGAGAACTTTTATTTTTGAGCTAAATACTGAGTGCTTGATCAATTGTACATGTAATTTTATCTTATGTTCTGAGTATGGGTATGCCTCCCTCAACAAAGATGCCATGATGTAAATGTATTGTAATAGATGATGATCTCGCTGGTTATTCTTGATCCTGACTTGTCACGTGGTAAAGCACTTCAGTCATCAGTTTCCATTTCTGACTTTGCACTTTAGGGGGAAATCTGTTATAGGCCATTATGTCGCATTTGGTCAGTAGGCCTTGAAACATGATCAATTCACATCCTTCAACAGATTGTGATCATCCCTACATAAATCCCTAGGCATGACTTTGTTGAATCCCTGAGTTTTCGCTCTTAACTGTTGAATTCCCAATATTTTAAGGACCAACGCACCTTGCATAACTGAGCAATTGCATTGTAGTGCAGTCTCTCCTTCTAGTAGGGTGATATGCAGTGCACCCTGCGTAATTGTGGGGTTGCGCTGATTCTAGAAATTTGGGAAAAAATAAAAATATCTCCAAAGCTTCCTCTTTTAGAGGCTTTCTCTTCTAGAAGCTTCTAGAGGTTATTTCAACCATTTACCTTTGATAAACATTTGAATCCTATCTGATTCCACCTTGGAGAAATCATCATCTTATCCCTTGAGATCATCCTCCCATCACTTTTGGATCTCAAGGTTGTATTGGTAAATGGATAAGAATTCATGAACTACCTCTCCTTCCTATATATTTACCTCATTCCACAAGCACCTGGTTGGTGGTTGTTGGATTTTGGAGAGTGATTCTATCCTTGTCCTATTGATATGAGAGATATCATTTTATGCATTAGGGTGATTAGAGGTGCACTTTGTGGCAAGGAAAAACAAGTCAACTTGGAGGAGATTTTCTATAAGATCGACACCTATTTTTGGTTGTAACTCACTCCATTTCTATTAATGAAAAAAGTTCTTTGTTTTCCTATATATGATGTTATGATTTCATGTATTTCAATACCATGTTGATCTATTGAATAAAGTCATTAGATGATGCTACATAAGATCCGGTAGATCCTTGGCTTGTGTTGTCTGATTGTGTAGGTTCTAATTATAGCGATTGAAGCTAGGATTGGAGCATACAAGTCAAGGAATGAGTGAAGCATACAACAGGTTCCACGTAGGCTTCATCCTGTTATCTGTTTAATTTAAGGAAAACACTATTCCCTTTGCATTTCTGCTATTCTAGGTTAGTCCACCAAGCCTAAGGAAGATACTTTTGTCTGTAGTCATAGATTTTGTATAACACTCTTGTTTAAAAAAATAATTTTGGTACAAATAATATAATTCCACTTTCAATTATGGAGTCTTTGGTATTGGAATGCACCAAATATTATGAATCTACAAAAAGTATATATATTATTGATTCAATAAAAGTTCCTCCCCATTGGTAAAATTAAATATTTTTGTGCATAGATAAGCTCCGATCCACGTATAAATACAATCTTCACTATAATTGTAGTTGACCTCCCAATGGCTTGTGGAGTTATTGGTTGTGATTGAACAAATAATTGATCGCACCCACTATTTGTATAACTTTGCGTATTAAAACTAAACTAAAATGCATTCTGCAATATTGACAAGCATATATATAGTCTTGGATTTATTTCAAAGGTCATTTTTTGTTTTACTCATGATCCGTGAAACAGATTTTGAAGGGTTGTAAAGCCTTCAAATGAAATCATTGCTCTAGATCTATCATATGCAACTTTGTCACAAAAACAACAACTAACATGGCCAGAAAATGAGTTCTTACTTCCATGGTAAAGGTTATTTGGGACTAGTACCATGTGAAATTAGAAATTCCTTATCGATGTTCAGGTTCATTAAATCAAAGAAACTGTTAGATTCACTTGGAGTTGGTGCCAAAGATGATATGTTGTCTCTTGCATTTAAGCTTTCACATTCAAGCTTTGGCCTAATGATGTGGATTGCATGATGTGGTTTCTTTTGTTCACTAATTAAATATTTGATGAATTTTAAAAAGAATTATCAGCAATAGTTTGACAAATTGTCTAATAGTTCTAATAGATCACTTGGTGAAAGCATTGCTTAAAACATATTTAGAATAATAATTTTATTGGTATGTAGGTAATGAATTATGGTTACAAATGGAATAATACAACTTGTCTAGTTTGTATTTGTAAACTGTCACACCTGCCATGGTAATGGGCCTTTTAGATTCATAACGCATTGGTTGATCTTTGATGAAGAACATGTATATGTATTATAAATATAATAAATATGCTAGAATTATACACTTGTATCTTTGAGTTGATGATTTTTCTTATGATTCAATATGTTTTATAAGTAGAACATGCCTTCCACATTTGATGCATGAAACTGCAGACAGTGACCACGTCATGCTTAACATATGGTACAAGTAAGAACACATGAAACACTACCAAAACAAGCATTAAATGGCGATTCAACGCAAGTGCCATTTTAGCCAATTTGAAACCTATGAGTTCTTTATCTTGATTGTGGCCTTTTGTCAAAAGGTGGGAAATCACCTTTAGACAATGCTTCTATTTCGAACTGGTGATCAAATACAAAAATAAATTTGCTTCTCTGCAACTCTCTCCTCTTTTTATGAAACTCTGCTTAAACGCATTTTACTATTTATCATGCTGGAATCATACAATTGTTTCCTTGATATATACCAAGTGCTGGAAGGAAATATGAAGAGGAAGAGCAAATTGATTTCCCAAGATTTGAACACATGATATTGTTTGCTTTAATGTACTTCTATGAAACATTGAGAGATCTTCTAAAGCCACAAATTGTTCTGTAGGAGGTTCATAGGACTGCAACCACCACCTCTACGTGGAAGATATGTCAGAAACAACCAAATTGAAGAGTTAGATTCATACATATGTTACTTGATTGGAAAAGAAAATGAAAATTTAAGTGATTAAGCTAAATAACAAAATAAATGTTTAATTAATTTCTAGTTTATATCCTTTCCATCAGGGATCATGTAGGGGAACCATCTTTCCTATATTGTAGTGCCTAAATCTTGAAACATTTCCTTGTATGTTTCTTAAACCATTTTGTTTTTCTAGAAAAAGTTTTCTAAATATTTTTTGGTCAAGTTTAGGATACATTTTGAAAAGAAAGGCCCAATCCTCAAATTGAACTTATACTTATTTCAATGTGATATTTATTTACCTAACTTGGTAGTAAAGAGTGTTTCCCTTGAAGTAAATTAAAAACACAAAATATAAATTAGACAATATATCCACAATAGTTGATAAATCGGAACAAGTCATTGCCAACATTAATCATTGACATAAATAAAATTCCACCATATAAGGCGAGTGTTTTGACAGATCAACCTGAACTTTAGTGAAGGACCCCATCAATGGAAAATCATTGACTATGAAACATCAAATAAATAAATAAATTGACCAATGTAGAAGCTATCTTGATTGCGAGAAGATCTAAATTCATTAAACAAGCCATTACACAAATACTAAAATTAGAATGAAGGCATAACTTAGTTGCAAGAATATTTTAGATCCCTCTATAACCCACATGAAAAATATTTAAATAAAAAATGATTTAGAACAAGAAAATAATGTTGCCTATAAAGTGAGAAATATATAAAATTGGAATATTACAGTTGTTACAAAATATGTTAAAAAGGAGAACAAGAAGCCACCAAAATGTACAACTCATGAAATCTAAATCATAATCTTATAGAGGAAACTTTTAAATAAAAAATATGTTAATCATTAGAGAATAGAGTGAACCACAAAATATTAAAGACTTCAAACATGGTTTTTCAGGATGAAAACCATCACTCTTCAAAAATTATTTACAAAATGCTCAAGAGGATTTTTACGCCCCTTTCACTATATGTTGGGATCCCACAAAATATCCTTCGAAGGAACCTATTTTCATTCATGTATGCCAAAAAATTGACTACAAGGATATCTTAATACTAAAAGGTTAAAATGACAAGAACAACTTTGGCATTTTGAAGGATCCTGAAAATTGAGCCTGCATCTTGTCTTGATGACTAGGTCATTGCATGGTTATTGATGTCCAATGGTGGAGAAAATGTGCATATTTCTAATTATTGACACATGTTTTTTGGTCCCCATCTCCCAACCTACTAATCACAATTACTAAAGAAATAGGTGAACCAATTCAATAGATCATTGGGTTATCTTTGTATTGTATCATGTATGTATATATATATATATATATAACAAAGTATCATCAATTTCTATTTCTTCATTCTTTGAAATCGATTACAAGTACACTAATATTATCTCCACTTCCCTTTCCCAAGGCTAATTTTGTAAGGAGAGTGGTTGCTACATTGACAATAAAGTCTTCAACAATACCCTTTGAACAATGAGGCCGATAACCAGCCAGACATTTTCAGGCAAATTTATAGACAACATCACTAAAACATCCCATAGACCATCACTGGCTAAAACCAAGCATTCATCTTCATGTGTACGCTCTGCACATGTTAGTTCTGGTTCAGAAATCACATACCATTTCAAGAACCGGTCACCTATAAGCTAGAAAAGTACAATGGCATTGGGATGTCAACTGCATACAACCAGAATTTTACCCTTATAGGCCCATTAATATAAAACAGTTATGGAAAATGCTTTTTCATATTTTACATAATCAATTGATAAATCATTTGACTATTTGATCCCTATTATGTGAACTTTTTAAGATTCCCTGCATGTTCTCCCAACATTGTATCCTAGATGATTTGCATTACTAAGGATCTTATTGCATCCAATTCCCAATCTAGCAACAATTTCACTTTCCATTAACTCTCTCCCATGGTTAAACCTTCATTCATTACCTGCATATGATTCATAAAGTGTATAGCAATGTATTCCACTTTGGACTCAAGCCTTCTCTTGAGACAATTCTTTCACGCATGCCAAAGGAAACCATGCCTTTCAGCACAAGTTAATTCTCCAATTTCAAACGTAATATCATTTCCAGAATTCTACGTTTGAATCTTATTTGAAGTTTTACTCTTGGAAAATCAGTTATATACAAAGCGCTATCACACATGGAATGTAGGTTTCAATGGATTTAATAAATTTGCCACTCATATAGAAAAACCTTTTTTAAACTCACGCTATAACTACCATAGATCTCATTTAATCGATTCCTGAGAATTGGTGATACAATTCAACCACAAATTGACTATTCAAATGATTCCCTATGATCCATTTAACTCATGCAACGGTGAGTATGAAAGTTGGAACTGGTTTGACTTCAACATATTTCGACCAACATCACCCAACAATAACATGTCCACCATCAGTTTCAATGTGGTTCTAACTCTTCCTCTCGTTCGGAATACAATATACGTATAGCTACAATAAGCTGGAAATCCCCCAATAATAATAAACCGATTCGACAACATTGTTAACCTTTGGCATTATGACAACATGTGCCAATTAAAATCATTAACTACTAATTACATGACAAAACTAAAAAACCAACTCAATGTCAAATGAAAAGCTAATCATCATGCATCTGCATCAAATATAGACTACATAATTGGATCTAGGCTATGAAAAGCCTTAGATAATAAAAGGTTAAAAATTTCTTAATATCCCTCGTACCTTATGGTCACTGGAAAGGGGAATAGATTTGCCTCCCCGGATAAGATTTCTTTGAATTCTCCATAGTTTTAAATAACAAGTTGAGATGGGCTCACAATGGTTGCAACAACTATTGAACCCACATTCTCTGGGGGCAACTCAATATTGGCAACAATCATTAGTCTTTTACGATCCCCACTCCCACAAATTCCATTTGGACACATCCCTCTCACTTCAATCTCTATTTCCGTGCAGTAAGTAGACAAAACTTTAGTCCATTTGTTTAAATATTTGGAAAATAGAGAGGAATTTTTCAACTCCTAAGCAAGAGCCTCATGGAAATAGTCCTTGCAAAATAAAAAATCCTAGTACACATAAAAAGTGTAAAAATGCAAAGCATTGAGGTCTCTTTGAAGAGATGCATGCACATATATAACCCTGAATTGTACCAATGCACATATATACATATATAACCCCATATATACATATAAATTTAAAAGAATAATATCAAATTCAACTTATCTCACCAAATTAAGGGTATTGAGTCCTCTAAATATAAAGAACATATGTCCCCATAAAAGTCATCACATTCTGGAACACACATCCATGGCTTTAAATCTCTGTATCAGTGGCGGAAGAAGCTTCTCGTACTTCTTGGAAACTTCCAATCTCACTTCCATTTCATTGTAGACGAGGCAATAATGAACCAGAATATCGACCTTGCTTTCTTCATGGTGCCAATAAGCTCTGAGCCACCACAGGCGAACAAATCTTCCATGAGGTGGCTAGGGCTTTTCAGTAATTCCTCCAATGGTACCACTTCGTCACAGTTAGTGGCCATTGAATTTAACATTAATCATGTAGGGCTTGAGGTTGATAATATTTCTTTCGTGGCCAACAATTGTTACATAGAAACTAGAGGCTTGATAATGGTTGTATAACTTGAGATGCATGGATTGATTATAACACCATAGGAATGGAGGTTAGTGTGTTTCTTGCAAATGTAAGTTTAAAACCCATAGAGCCCATTTTTTCATGTAGAAGATATAAATTTCTCCAAAATCCTCCTTGTAGATGTTATTGTTGGTTTCTTGGCTTTTTTGAGGAAAATTCGAGCATCATCTCATGGAAATTTTCAAGTCAAACTCCACAAAGTTGAACAACTCTCGTTATAGTTATTCTATTCTTAAATTAACAAACGTCAACTTGTTTGAGCACACAGAATACAAGGCAGGAAGATACAGAGGTGCTACTTCCTACATCCCTGACAAAGTTCTAAGTTCCTTATAGTTGTTAAATTTTTTTCCCAAATCTGTAAATTGTTGCCAACCAAACTCTTGAAAAAATGAACCTGTACCTAACTCCTTCAGCTTAGAAGCTATTACAAGAAGCCGCTTCATTGGTTTTAAAGAAAGAATTTTATTTCATTTCAAACTCCTTAGAGAAATATATCTAGCTACAATCCTCTCAATGGCATCAAAATTCACTTCAATTTGCAGACAACCAAAATTCAACGACATTAGTGAAACTCAACTCTCTGGAAAACAACTCAGCCAATAACCACCTCGATCATCCACCTCACTCTCTTGTAGGTCTAGCTCCTATAGTTTCCTGCAACAAGTTGCAATGATTACGATGCTGTCAGTGATGGAACCTTCGCAAGTGGTGAGCGAGAGAACACAGAAATCAGAGAAGGCACATGCTATGAGCTCAAGACTTTCATTCATGATGATCATGCGTTTAATCCTAAGCTCTCCGAGCCATGAATAGGCCCCACGCGTGACCAGGAGCCAGGGGTGCACTTTCACCCCCTAGTAGGGAGGCACAGGGTTGAAATCCGAGAAGTGTCGCTTCCCCTTGAGAGTTATGCCTGTTATCTTGGGGAAGCGCCTCACCAAGATCTCTGGCAAGACGGAATAACAATTTCCAGTGAAGACCTTCCGATGGCTCTAGGCCTCGGCTCTATACCAGACCTTTCATACAAGGGAAACAACACTCTTGTCCTTAATTGAATCCATGAAAAACAACACGTTCTCCAACACCTCATTTGGGAATAAAGACAAAGAATCTCCTCTCTTCTTCACCATTCCAAAATAATGATTCTATTCTATTCACCATGATGCTCACAAGCTTTGATCTCCTTTCCATCTTGACTAGTATCTTTCTTTTGAATCCTTATATGACGTCATCCACTTTCATCCAAATCTCAACAGTAATTGACGAAAAATAATACACCTATCGGTGAAATAATAATGTTGGTAAGAGGAATCTCACAATAATACGTCTATCGATGTAATAACCTAGAGCACTTTAGATTGTTATCTTTCTGTAATGCTTGATTTAAAAATTTGTAAGTTATCCTTTTGCATTTTGTCTTTTTTTTTTTTGTGAATTGGAAATAATATAGACACCCTTGGATTAGGATATTTGAAGTTTTTTTAGTCCTTGTGTGTTGGTTTCATTTTCTTATTGTTCTTTTTCTAGCAAAGAAATGCATGTTCACGTGCAATTTTATATTTGTTTAAGTTGTGCAAATTTATAGGCACTTGAAGGGAATAGAAACTCCATTTTGAAAAATTATAATATATTTTAATGGATGGAAAGGTTGTTCTGGTTAATTAATTCTAATATTCTTTGCAAAGAGATATATGGTTGCAAAAGTGGCCCTAATTTTTTCTTGATAAAGAAAATACTCAATAATTTCTTTAAAGTCCTTTGAGATGCCATTAAACTTGGTAAACCAAATGTAATTGATCACAACTCCTTGATGTTGAAGAACTACAAGTAAATGCAAATGTGCAATTAGGTAAATGGATGCACTTTACCATGTATATGATATTTGTGTAGGTAATTTGGAGCTTGCCTTTGGTCACCGCAATGGGCCTTGTATACACTATGCTAGTGCAAACCTCCAAAGCCATAAAGAACCCACGGTTGCCTAAAAGGGAGGAGGTGCATTTGAGCTTTTAGTCTCACTAACTAAAGTCTATTGAAAGAATTAGAATTTTAGCTATTTAGACAAGGTAATGTTCACAAAAAATAGATTTGGGAATTTGAAGTTTTGGGGTGAAATTCCAAGTTTGTCTTAAGCATAGATTTCACAAAATTTTCACATGGTTAGTAACAGGGAAAATTTTAAGGATGGAAGTTTATCTTAAAGTTTAGCAACCTTGACAAATCTTACTAGTCCCTAATATCCAAATTATAAAACATTTGATGATAATTTTGTAAACATGTTTAGATTTCTAATTATTTTATATTAGACAATATATAATATTGGTGATTATTAAGGTAAAAAGGGATTATACAATAAAATTTGGGCGAATTCACTTTTAGAAAAATGGAAATTGGCGAATCTTTTGGAAAAAGCATGGAATATTAGCCCACCTGTGAATATTAGCCCCTAAAATTTTCCCTGGTTGGTAAGTTATCAAGGATAGTGCACCAAGTTCAGACTACCCAAATGTGGATTTATAGAGGGTATGTTCCCTTAGTATAGGCGGCTAGAGGCAGTTAAGCATCTAATTTGGGAGTGTTGGAGTGCTCTTTTGTTAAATTGTATTAAAAGATTATCAATGACATATTTAGTCAGCCGCAACAGGGATTTATCCATTGGAAAGCCGACCTTCTTAGATTGTTGGACATTAGTTTTGAGCCATTATATTGGTCTCTAGCAATATGTCAAGGATATGGATTTATATGGTTTTTGGTGCATTTGTTTCAAATGTGTTTGAGTGTGTGTCTGGGTCTATTGATTCATTTAGGAACATTGGTTTTAATTGTTTGTGTGACCAAGTCAGGGAAAATAGTTATTTTCTAAGAAGAAGATGCTAAGGAATGTTGTGCAAGGGCTTACTTTGACCTCATTGCTTCTCTGGAAGAAGTGAGGTAATTGAGTTTCTCTTTGTATCTTTATTTTTCTATATAATGTAATAAATATCTTACAAAAAAATACGTTTTTGGGGCTTTTGCATATGTTTATGTCTGGTGCTTTTTTTGTGAGCTTTAATTCGTTCCACTTAGAAAGAGAGAGATCTAGAGAAAGTGATACTCTCTTGTTAATACCCGAGCTTTTTTAATTACATAAGAACTATAGGTTTGCATTATCTAGTTTGAAGTTTAGACTCTAGAGAACATTTTATATGACTCCTGAAATTTTTTGTTTGTTGTAACTTGGCAATGATTCGAAAGGGAAAATTTGCAACGTTTGACAATGGACTCTGGGGGAATTTGAAGCATTATGGAAGCTTAAATCCAATGGATTATGATCTCTCTCAAATCCCATAATCACTTCCTTTGTGGATGACAGATGGAGGGAAAGATGCTTTGGGAGATTTGGTGGAAGTAAAGAACACACTCGCCTAGTTGAATAGTAAGTCGATGTTGGTCTATTTGGACTCCTATTCTCACCTTGATTTTATTATGAGTGTATAGGAAAAAAAATATTTGTATGATTCCATGGTAGAATTCTTTAAATCCCAGTCAAGATAATTGTTTGAGTAGTTTGAATATAGAGAATAAAAAATTAAGCTAATGTAAAGAACCTATAGACCTATTGCAAGCTTTATTAAGAGCTTACACCTTGTTTCTCTACTAAGTGAAATGGAAAGAAAAGTACCATTATACTATATTTTGCACATGAGTGTGTATCATATGGAGCATTTCTTGTATATGTACATGTGAATATATGTATATACAAACACACACACACACACACACTCGGATGCATGCATAAGAGGTCAAGGTTATTTTTTAGTGATATATGAGTTGAGATTTTATATTGGCAAGGCAAAAAAGAATGTACAATGTGCACTATACCCTATTACATTTGTATTCAAACTTCAATAAGAGCATTGTGAGTGATTCAATTTTAGACAAAGCACATTTTGATCTATTTCTTATGTTTCTAGATTATTAAAATTGCTGACTTATCTAGGACATCTATAAATATTATATTCTCATTTTAATAGTGGTACAACATAACTTTCTCAACACTGTACATTATATTGTCATTCTAAGTGCATCGTTTGATGTGATGAATTCCTCAAAAAATAAAAAGGAAGAAATTACACTGGAACTTCCCTTTTCTTGGAAGTGGAGTATATGATTGGATAATTAACTTTCCAAATTATTAACTTATCGCTTAAGTAGTTTAGGTTGTGATTGTTAACCAATCCAAAATTTTTGGGACACTTAATACAAGAAATCTAAACAACACATGAAATAGATTATGATTTGGAATCTGATCACCAAGTTCCTCTTGAAATCTTCTTTTTTTTTCTTTCTAAAATATCACCATCATTCATACATGGAGGTTTTTTTTTTTTGAGTCTGCTCCCTCATCTAGCTTTCTATTAATGAAATGCATTTGCATTTGTGAATCACATTCATAGATGTGAAAAAATTTTCTTTTCTTAATTAGGCTGTTTTAGTACTTAGACCATTAAGGAAACTTGTTATAAGGTCCATAAAATCACATCTTTTAAATACACATTTTAGATGTTTCATGATACCTAAGGTAACTATGTTTTTCTTTGTTGTAGTTATTTTTACTAGAGCATACCCATGAAGATTTAATCCTAGGTAATTGCCATGACAAACGCTCTAACTTGGAACTAGACCACACATTGCCTTACCAAAATTATGTGTGTCGGTACCACGTTGTAATAAACACACAGTAATTATAATATAACAATTAAAACAATAAATGAATTGACACATCCTAACTAAAGTACATGACTAACCTCTCAACCATTGTGACTAGTTAATGCTAAGTATGCCATCGTATGACTTTGTAATTATATCATTCATTTCATATCATCCTTTTTTTTAATACATGAGAAATATATTTATAATCCATATGTGGAATATACATATTTCAGTCCTCAAGGGATTTCTTAGACAACAAGACTCATAGCCATTACAAGAAATACTCATTATGAGTTCAACACATTGTCACATGTAGGATTTCTCCCTACCACTTGTGCTAAACCTAATTGAATTTCCATGAAAAATATATTTATATTCCATATAAAGGATATAATTGTTTTGGTTCTTGATGGGTTGCTTAACAAGGCTTGAATCTATTATAAGAAATATTCATTATGAACTTTGTTAGCCCTTTACAAAGTATTTATTATTTAGTGAAAGATTCACCAAGATCTTACAAGGTTTTATAATTCAGTGAAAGATTTTCCATGGCTTTACTAGATAATATAATCTGGCGAGAGATTTGCCAAAAAAATTATATAGAAATATTATATTATTGATAAAATCACCTTCTATTTTTCCTATATATCATGGGGATTCACCTATTTATTATACATATAAATTTAGGGGGGCTCTTAAAATTTTCCATGTACCTGATTTAACCAAACTCATGAATGATCCTCTTCTCCATGATTTGACATGGCCCCAAATGCCAATCAAACTTCCCTCGGATATCCCCAAGTTTGAGGGGAAACCAGGTGAGGACCCTACTAATCATATCTGATCATTCCATATGTGGTGTTCCCTGATATCCATCATGGAAGTTTTGGTCCACCTTTGTTTGATTCAATGCACACTGACTAGTGTTGAAGTGAAATGGTATGTCGACCAACCCCATGGCATTCAAAAAGTGTTCACCACCATCACGAATGAATTTCTTTCTTACTTTCAATTACATATCCACCATGATACTAGTATAGATATCTCAAGTTCTTATCACAAAACCACAACTAATCACATCATTGATCATATTCAAAAGTCGCATAGATGGTAGAGCTTGTGTAAAGTTCCAAATCTCGATGACTGATTCTTAGTTGACTGGTTATTGAAATCATTCCTTGCCCCCATCACTAAGGATGCTATGTCAACATTCCATAGAACTAAGAAAGAGTTTATTCAAAAGGACATACAGTATGATATGATTTATGCCTAATTTGGCTATAGTATACACTGTCATCCCCAATGCCACACATTCTTTCCTAGGTGAACATTCAACACTGGAGGTATCCCATGCCATTGACGTTGTGATTGGATCATTAGCATAACATCAACTTTCCCCTTGTATGCTAAGACATATGGGATATGGCTAACCTCAAGGGGGGGCTATAAAACCCCTGACTTGGATCCTTAAGTGGTAATATACATTTATATGTGACACATAGGATGGTGAGATAAAATTCCATTGAGTCTTGCATGCCTATATATCTATAGATATGTTAGCCCAGTGGACCATGGTATTGACATGTTTAAGGCTAGTGTGCCTGTGTAATGGGCCAAAGGAACTGTATCATTCAGCTAGTTAGCCAAGTTCCATTAAAGCTTGCATGCTTGTGTATGTATGATGAATTAGGCCAATGGGAAAACATACTTATGAGTTCAAGGACAGAGACCCTAGGGGAAATTAGACCAGAGAGCTTGTGTGATGATCAAGCTAGTTTGCTTCTCTGATGATTAGGCTAGTAAGCCCAGCTGACATGAAATTTGGATGACTTGTCATTTTGCTACAAATTGAGGGAAAAAACAAGTATGGGGGGTAATACTCCATGAAAAAAATCATGATATGAAGGTATATTATAATGTTATAATATGAGAAAAAGGGGACACCAAGCGATAAAAAATGGTTTTCCCCCTATTCAGTGGGGGCAGTCAGGGTAAAAGGGTGTAGAAAATCTTGTAAATTCACAAGCTCATGTAATCTACTAAAACAAGAGAAAATAATCTACTTCTACTCTTTACAGCGGAAGCCCATAAAGATCGAGCAAAACAATAATCGATAAGAGGAAGAACATCAATGGCACATAACACAATAAATATCCGGGGAAAGCCACAACTCAAAACCCCACTATCAGAAAATCAAGATGAGATTACAATGCTTGTTGTCTCAAGAACAAACCCAACACTTAGTAAAATCAATCTCCCATCTCACAAGCAATCTCAAGCCAAATCTAGACCTCTTCTTTTCTCTTCAAGCTCCCAATTTTCTTGTACCATTGGTCAAAGAATTCAGATGAATACAATATGCTCTGCTCAACCTTGAGCTTAACCTGCACAAGTATTTCCTATCCTTCTCTTGATGACTCCCTTTGACCAATAATTAGCTAAATTTCCAATCCACCAAGCTTCTATTTCTATTCACAATTCCTATGGAGGATAACTTGTATTTAAAGGGAAATAAATCCTCTAAAAACTGCACAATCCCTTAAGGATCAGTTCCTGAATGCATGCACTATCAATGCAACTCAGAAAAATCTAAAACAAATAGTACATTGTCCCTGCACTCTAGTCTCAATTGGGTCTTTCTCAGAATTGACATGCATGAGTTTCTGACGAGGGAATATTTAGTTAACTAGAGTAGCACTAGTCAAGTGCACTAATGCATCAACTGACTGTTAACTCACTATTAGTTCCTCAAACAATTTGGAACTAATTAAACTGTAATTAACTCAATAAACTGAGTTAACTAATTACAACTCATACTTAACTCATCCTGGACCCCTATAATATAGGGAGAACATATACATGACTTCAGAAAGACTTCCAACTCAAAATTCCTAAGTTAACTAAGTCAAATCATTCTAGTTAACTATTACAAGTTGCTATGAGAATAAAATTCAATTTTAATTCTCAGTTTCATTCAAGGAAAAATTAAACTAGAATTTTTTTATTCTATTTTTATCATTTCTTATTGCTATTTTCAACACTCCCTCTCAACAAGAAAGGAATTCAACTCGATTCCAATCTTGAACCTTTGGATTGTTCTGCATCCAACACTTCTCTCTAGTGTTGTTTCTCCAACAACTCTAGAAACAAAAAGCATCCAATTTAAATCAGAATGATGCCTCTGTCATCAAAGTCTTTGATTACTATTGCCTCTATCGACTGAAAACTCCGCGCTTCTGTTGACTCTAGTTTTTTGCACTTTTTTTCAATCCTCTATACGCTCTTCAGTATCTGACTTCTCTAGCATCTGTCACTTTGATCTTTGACTGCATCAATCCCACTGATTCCTCCAGCTACTATGTACTTTGAGCTCCCGTAGCAAGGTACGATCCATGAGATAAAACCACTCAATGGAACCTACCCAATTTCATCCCTCTTGGGACTATCACTTCAAATCGCCCCCCCCCTCACACCTGGAGGTATGGGTACATGTGATCCCTCTGCCCACTTGGCTCGAAATTTCCCCCTACTGGAGGTCTTTGCATGACTAGATTCATCCACTCGGTCTCCTCTTGGCTTCTCCAATTGTGGCTACTCCACAATTTTCTGAGACTGCTTCTTCTCTCCTTGAGTGGATATCTCCACTTGGTCTCCTCTCAGCTTCTCTAGTTGTGGCTGTTCCACAACTTCCTGAAGCTGCTTCCAAGGCTTTTTCTAGGGCTGCATGTTGAGAGGTAATTTACTCTCCCTCTCAACCACCAAGTCTCTAACCTTTTCCTTGCTCCTCAAGGCTTTGCATGCATCTTGAACCTCAAGAGCATACATGTTCTTGACCTGTGCATCAATCTGTTTCACCTGTCCTATGGTTATGTGTCTAAGGAAAACCTTTCCCTTACAAAAAACCACATCATAGCCACGGTCTTCCAATACCACGACTGAAACAAGATTATTCTTTATTCATGGAACATACATCACATATGTGATCCTGAAAGGGGAGCCAGGCTCCCTCTGAAAGGTAATCGTACCGATTTCGGTAGCTCTATACCTATCGTCATCTCCAAACTCTGTGCTCTTATTGAGGTATTTTTTCTCAAAATCACTAAAGAGATCTCTATTCCCCATCATATGGAATGAGGCGTCGCTGTCAAGATACCACACGCCTCCCATGGAAATGTCGACCATGCATGCAATGAGAGTGAAATCAAGTTCAAATTGTGAAGCTAGAGCCTCACTTGCTGCCGCTACTATCAGTTCCTTCTTGCTTGATTTCATTTGTGGGAAGTTCTTGGCATAGTGCCCATGCTCGTGACAGTGAAAACACTTGAATTTCTTCAAGTCCATCTTCTTTCTGCCCTCCTCACCTTGGGACTTCTTTCCCTTGGCCCAGTTTTCCTTACTCGCTAAGGCACAATCCTCCTCCACTTCCTTGGAAGAGGTCCTATCTCTGGTGCTCCTCCTGATCTCCTCCTACATCAAATCTAACCATAGGCGTTTCCAATCTAGCAGCTTCTCTCAACCATTGACAGAGTCTTGATAACTATGCCAACTCTTTGGGAGTCCAAGAAAAACAACGCTCACCATATCTTCCTTTGTCTCGCCATCACAAATTTTATAGAAAAGGAGTTGATTTTAAATCAACAATATATCCCTCATCCGAACTCTGATTCAGTCGATTTATTTTTTGAATTTGGGTATTTTTTTCCCAAGGAATCTAGATCTTCTATTTTTTTTTTTGAAAATTTTGCACAGAAATTTTCAGATCTTCTCTGCAAACTCTCGGCCCAAAACTCAAAAATTCGAAATCTCCTATAGTATACTATTCTCAGCTCTGATACCATGTAGATTTTCCTATAGATTCACAAGCTCATGTAATCTACTAAAACAGGAGACAAGAATCTACTTCTACTCTTTAAAATGGAAGCCCATAAAGATCGAGCAAAACAATGATCGATAAGAGGAAGAACATCAATGGCACATAACACAATAAATATATGGGAAAGCCACAACTCAAAACCCCACTATCTGTATTGTATATATCAGAAAATCAAGATGAGATTACAATGCTTGTTCTCTTAAGAACAATCCCAACACTCAGTAAAATCAATCTCCCATCTCACAAGCAAGCTCAAGCCAAATCCATGCCTCTTCTTTACTCTCCAAGCTCCCTATTTGCTCAGGCCCTTGGTTAAAGAATTCGGATGAATACAATATTCTCTGCTCAACCTTGAGCTTAACCTACACAAGTATTTCCTATCCTCTGCTTGATGACTTCCTTTGGCCAATACTTAACCAAATTTCCAAGCCACCAAGCTTCTAATTCTTTACACAATTCCTATGGAGGATAACTTGTATTTATAGGGAAATAAAGCCTCTAAAAACTGCACAATCCCTTAAGGATCAATTCCTGAATACATGCACTATCAATGCAACTCAAAAAAATCTTAAAACAAATAGCATACTGTCCCTACACTGTCAAGTGCACTAATGCGTCAACTAACTATTACTCGCTATTAATTACTCAAACAATTTGGAACTAATTTAACTGGACTTAACTCAATAAACTGAGTTAACTAATTACAACTCATACTTAACTCATCCTAGACCCCTATAATATAGGGAGAACATATACATGACTTCAGAAAGACTTCCAAATCAAAATTCCTTAGTTAACTAAATCAACTCACTCTAGTTAACTATTACAAGTTGCTATGAGAATAAAATTCGATTTTAATTCTCAGTTTAATTCAAGGACAAATTAAACTGGAATTTCCGGATTCTATTTTTATCATTCTTGTTTCTATTTTCAACAAAAGGGACAAGTGTCCTTGGACAAGGATCTGAAGGGTACCTAAAAACCCATGAGGATAACAGGAACACCTAGAGCTGTAGTGTTGTGAGCATCCCTGACTGGCCGAGAAAGACATTGTGGAGGTAGTGGCACAACCTAAGGGATGCAAATGTAGAGAAGGGGGTGTGCTAATTGGGTGTGGCGATGATGGGAGATGTGATCTTGCTGGTTGCAATGTTCGAGGTTTGGTACCTTTACTGTGTGAGGGACTAGAGGGTATCTGGATAACTGTGTGGGAAACAAGGACTCCCAGAGCCATAGTGCCGTGAGCATGACTAGTCGATTGAGATAGGGGCTAATGGGGGATGTGAGTATATTGGTTGGAGGTTTTTAGGTTTGGTACCTTGGCCCCGTCATGTTTGGTACACCAAATGTGCCTAGTTTAAGAGGCTGATTCTAAGTGGAGTCATGGTCCAAGCTTGGGGGTGACCAACTATTGAGATAATTGGAGTGACGTTGTCTATGACTTTGAGGAGTGTTCAAGTTCCATATTTAGCTGGAAAATTCATGATATAAGTGGAAAAACTTGTTATGTGCATGTTTCATGGAATTTTCTTGGCATGTATTTCACTGTGATGTTATATGGTTTTAGTTATTATGGCTTCATTATGCACATGGATTTATCCTTTGATTACGTTAAGCATGTGATTTTGGTTATTTATGGATAATTTTTATTTTTGTGTGAGTAATGTAGCCTAATAGGAGGGATGGGGATGTTGCAGATGGTATCAGAATGAAAGTTGCAACACTCAGCTTACATGAACCAAAAACAAAGCACAAAAGTAGCAATGTTAACCTGAGTGCCAATCTTCTGACAAAATACTCAAACAAAATGCAACAACATGACAATCTCTAACAAATATGAGTACTTTTGTTATTGGAATTTCTTTACCTCTATTTTGAGTCTATTTATTAGAAGAACTTGAATGTTTCCAATGGAATACATGTTTATCATATTCTTGGAAATATGTATTCCATAATTTCAGTAATGATCAAAGAACGCATAGATGTGCATTCATATGTTGTAAAGGTGCATTGGTATGAGGAAATAATTCATGGGTAGATGATAAAATATGGGTTCAATATGTTCATTTTTATAACCAGATATCTCATCCACATGTATGTAAATCGTGAAGGAGGGAGAATTCATAACAAGTGTCAGATAGTTTCTCTATAGGAGAAATGTGAAACCATGGAGATTACATGCAATGTGTTTGACAATATGTATAACGAATGATGCTAAACTCAGAAATTTCCTATGGGCGTAGGATTTAAATATGAAAAAGGATGGGAATTCAAAGCCCAATAAGACAGGGAAATAGGTTCAATTATTATGGGAATTAGGTTGTGATGGATGTTTTTATGGAGAGAGTGCGATGGTTTATATGTCCACCAAATGTGGGAGGAATTCTTAGCACCTGTTGTAGGTTTTAACCCCTATGTTAGGTTGGGCGGACCCACCTATGGTTTTGTGCATGATTTTCGCACATGTTTTTTGGACGCGATGGTTTTCGGTCCATGGTTTTGGACGCGATGGTTTTTGGGTCCATGGTATTGGA
>APFE030745895.1:25284-55585 GCA_000404065.3 Pinus taeda
GAAGGTAGAGTTCGCACAGCAAATGCTGGTCACTCTCGGGGGCCTCATTAAAGGTCTCAACAAAGTTTTCTGAAGTCATTAACTCATATGGTTTGCCATTTTTTATTGCTTTTAATTGAAAATAAACTAATCGTTCAGAAAGAAAGAGAGAGTAGTTTACAGAGGGTTTGCGTGTAGCCATCAACTTCTAGACTAATGAAAACATCAAGGCTATCTTTTCCTTAGATTCTTTGGCTTCCTTTTTGCAGTCCTTGAGCTGTTTCATCATTTGATCCCACCTATCCCAGTTGGCATATATATGATTCTGCCATTGTAACTTATGTTGGCGTAATATTATATCTTGTTCTTCAACATATTGCTTCTTCCATTTGTTCATTTGTTCCAACTGATTCCATGGCAAGGTCTGTATCTTGGCATCAACAGTAGTGGGTTGGGACATTGTTTGAATGGCTACACTGACTAACTTAGAAGGAGGTGTCTACGGTGATGCTTCTGTCTGAATGGCTGCATCAACCTGGAAAGGATGAGATATCTGAGGTTCAATTTCTTTTTCTTGCTTTATAGAGAGCCCTACTGGTTCTTGTGGAGCAGTAGGGCATTCCTCTTTTATTCCAGCTGATGTAGATGCCTCAGATAATTGAATTTTAACTAATTTGTAGCCTGCACCCTGGTAAATGTTGCCACACTCCTGGCACATGTATTCCTTGCATGGCTCCTTATCTTGCATTGAGGCTGTGTGAGCTAACGTATAGAGATTCAGTTCTTTCTCAAAAGCCTCTTGAGCCATGGTTAGTTCATTCTTGTACGCTTCCAATTCAGACTTCAAGAATTCATTCTCCTCCAATAGAGATGTCATAGTATGTAAACCCTGTGCGCTGGTTGACTCTGTTGGGGTAGTCTATTGATGCACAGTCGTAGCTGGTTCTTGTGGGACAGCTACTGCTGATCTCCCACTATCGTCATGCTTGGTGTATTTTTGTACCACAGTGGCTGGTTCTTGTGTTTCAGCCACTGGGTAAGTGACTGGTTCTTGTGGGACAGTCACTTCTTGAGCCATAAACAATGTCGTATTATCCCGGGGCACTGGTTCTTGTGTGGCAGTACCTCCGGATGAGACGGGTTGGGGGGTTTGAGATGGGGATAAAGGTTTTAACAGAATAGTGGCAGGGTCAGGGGAAATGGAGGTGAGTTCTGTCTCAGCAGTCATTTTCTTTTTTCCTTTTTGGTAGGAAGGCGGCAAAATCACTGCCTTTCCTTTTCTTTGAAGGGGAGGGTTCTTCTCTGGGGGAAGGGCTTTCAGAAGAAGTAAGAACTTGAAATCTAGCCCTTGTCCGTCGTCTGGAGACTAAGACTGTTGGGGTTCTCTTCTTTTTATAAATGGGTGGGGACGGGGGTGTTAGAGAGTCGTCACTAGGGACAGCAATGGTGGGGACAGTTGACTCTGCCAAGTGAGGCGATCTCGAGGTTGGGTCAACTGGGGAATGTGGGATATCGTCCTGCTGTCCTTCATAAGGAATTTCCGGAGTATCATGAGAACTTTCGGGTTGTTGGGATGTTTGAGCCTGCTGGGGAATTTCAGACAGCTGGGGACTAGGGAGTGGGACATGCAGAGGGGGATTTTGCTGAGCAAAACCCTTCTGTATCAACAGCTGGCATAAACGGTGGTGGGTGAGGGATAACATTGGGAATTTAGAGCGTCTACAATAATAAGACATGTTTTTAATACAGCCAAGTAGATAATAGGGGATATTAATCAGTAGTGCGTTTCTCAAATGATTCATCAAGACAAAATCGTGATTGTACACTACCTGGTAACGCCCTTCACACGTTAAGTAGTGTTTTATGAACTCTGTCACCGATGGCCATGGTTGAGGAAGTGAGTGCAGACTAACCCCGCGGCCTCTGGGTTCCACTCGCTCATCTAGACGAAGAAATTCTTGCTGCACATTGAGAATAACCTTCTTTCTGCTGAACCAGCGAATACCAATAGCTGGCAACCCTGATACCTGAACTATGTCCTCCTCTGTTACTGAAATGTGAACCCCTTGGACCATTGAAAAATCGCCTTGAAGGTTTTGCGCAAACTCTAAGACTTGTTCCTGGTCAAATTCACCCAATCTTTCAAAATATACTGTCCATCCCGCTTGTTGAAAAATCTGATAGACTTCGGGAAACAATTGAAGAAGATTTATGGAGCCGGGCTCATGTCTAACGGCCGACCCTCCCATGGCTATAGCTTTGAGTTATACGCAGAGGCACTGAACACAGTAAACACAGACCCTAATCGCGCTAGTTGCTGCAACAAAGGCTGCAAGTTCTAAATGACGGCGGGAATAGATATGACAAGGGACGGAAGCTTGGTTAATGCGAAATGATTGTTCAATTTTTGGAATTTCCCCCCCTACGTACGGTGTAATAATGATTGGGCGTGTGAAGATCTGTAATCATTACGAATGAAATCCTCTCTTTAATATAATTTAACTGAATTACATTAAAACCTCATACCTTACATTTTTACCTTTGGTCTAATAATTGGAAGTGTCGATTGCTTCAAAATAGCTTTAATGTCCATGGAAGGATCTGTAGATTTCTCTGAAAATTTAGAACAGGAGTGTAATTGGATCTGGTCAGTGCTGAATAATTTTTCACCAAAAGGATCTGAAGTATAATCGTGGAGAACCAAAAAGCTTATATAATAGCGAAGAGAAATAATGTTTTAATGATAACATGTTGTTGAAACTGGTGTTTCAGCAACGGAAAAAAAAATGAACGATACGTTGCTGAAACAGGTGTTTCAGCAACGGGAAAAATCAGAGAAATGGGATAAGTGACTTAGGTCTATAAACAATGGGGAAAATATTTGATAGGGGATAATTTCAGCAGTAAGGGATGGGAAACACTGACTGAAGGAAGATATTTCAGGGATGGTAGGAGTGGAAATAATGGAAAAATGGAAATAATGTAGGAATGGGTATGAAGGGATATTGCTAGGAAAATGGGGTAAAATGATGGGAACAAGCTTCTGTGATTGAAGCTTCAGATCTTCTCATGATGAATCTGTCCTCCTTCATGAGCTTTTTCCAGAATCTGCAAGATTCAATTGTAATATGCCAATCCTTGGCAGGGATTATTAGTACTAAATCTAATCTAATATTAAAAATGCAGTGCAGAAAATTAAATGCTGTGAGGAGCAGAAGACTCCCCTAGAAAAAGATAATGAATATCAGTCATGCAAGCAGTCTTGAAATCCTCTTTAGAAACAGGGCGCTGATATAGACAGAGCCTATGGCCATTGACTAGTAGAGGTGTTTTAGCATCATCAATTATTAAAAGTCTTACCGTTCCATTTGCAAAAACAACATCTACTTCATATGGTCCAAGCCAGCGTGTACGTAGCTTACCCTGAAAATTTTCAAACCGAGAGTCATACAACAAGGCCCAATTACCTTTTTGGAACTGCTTGTGTTTGATAATTTTGTCATGCCACTTCATCCTTTGTTGCTGTATCATGTTTGTTTGATGGATGGCATCTAATCTCTTTTCATCCAACTCCAAAAGTTGTTGCAACCTAGCTGTCTGCACATCAGTCAAATCAAGATTAACAACTAAAGTAGTTCTTAAAGTTTTAATCTCAAATTCCACAGGAAAAATAGCATTTTTACCATAAACCAATTCATAGGGAGAAAAAACTGTAGTGTTTCTCCAAGTAGTTCTGTAAGCCCATAATGCCTCCGGGAGCCTTTGGGACCAATCCTTCCAGTTGTCCTTCACTGTTTTAGTTAGAATGGCTTCTAAAACTTTGTTTGTGCTTTCCACCTGCCCATTGGCCTGGGGGTGGTATGGTGTAGTCATTCTATGTTGAATATGATATTTGTGAAGGGTAGATTTAAAACCATGAGAATTGAATGGAGGTCCTCCATCAGTAACTAGCTCTCTAGGAATTCCAAATCTAGTGAAGATTTCTTCAAATAAGAAAGCTAGGACAACCTCTTCATTGGCTCTAATAAGTGCTTTGGCCTCCACCCATTTAGTCATATAGTATGTACAGACTAATATATAAGTTCTTTGATTGGATGGAGGGTTAATGGGTCCTATGAAATCCAAGGCCCATCTTTCAAATGGTTCAGAAACTACCTGGGGGTTTAATGGCATTTGGTCTCTATGATTGGGTTGACCCATTCTCTGGCAGCTGTCACAAGCCCTTACATATTTCTTTGCATCCTTAAATAATGAGGGCCAATAGTAACCCATCCTCAGAATTTTGTGTGCTGTTCTCTTATCAGCGAAATGCCCTCCACAAGGGCCATCATGACAAGCTTTCAATATGTCATACACTTCATCTTCTCTGATGCATCTTCGGATCTCTTGATCAAGCCCAGTATAGAAAAGACACCCGTTTATCCAGCTGTACCTGGCACTTTGTTGAACAATTCTTCTCTTTTCTCTGTATGACAGGTGTGATGGTAATTTTCCTGCAACCAAATAATTAGCAATATCTGCATACCATGGAGAGTGAGCAGAAACTGCAAACAAATACTCATCAGGAAAAGAATCATCTACTGGAATATCATTGTCAGTTTTTAACCATGAAAGGAAATCAACCACCACATTTTCTTTACCAGGCCGATCTACAATTGTGATGTCAAATTCCTGCAATAATAATAGCCATCTGGTACCTCTAGCATTTGTGATAGATTTGTTCATTAAATATTTAATAGCTGAATGATCAGTGTGCACAAAAGTAGAATAACCAGTAATATAGTGTCGGAATTTATTAATGGAATAGACTACTGCAAGAAATTCTTTCTCGGTAATTGTATAGTTAAGCTCAGCAGGGGTCATATTCTTGCTGATAAAGTATATAGCATAGGGAAGATGATTTTCCTCTTGTCCCAAAACAGCTCCAATTGCAATGTCTGAAGCATCAGAAGATATGTGAAACGGAAGATTCCAATCAGGCCCCCTCAAAATAGGAGCAGTAGACAACTGATGCTTGAGTTCTTCAAAAGCTTTCTGACAAGAATTAGTCCACTTAAATTCAGCATTTTTCATAAGCAACACAAATAATGGAGAAGCTATTTTAGAGAAATCTTTAATAAATCTTCTATAGTAACCAGCATGCCCTAGAAAGCTTCTCACATCAGTTTGAGTTTTAGGAACAGAAAGATTCTGAATGACCAATATTTTAGATGGATCTATCTGAATACCTTGAGATTAAATAAAATGTCCAAGCACTATTCCTTCGCTCATCATCATATGGCATTTTTCAGTACCTAGGGAGAGGTGAGCTTGTATACATCTTTTAAGTACTTTCTCAAGGTTTTGTAGTGCATCTTCAAAAGACACACCATAAGGAGTAAAATCATCCATAAATATTTCCATAGAATCATTCAGCATATCAGAAAAAATTCCTATAACGGCTCTTTGAAAAGTTGCTGGTGCATTACATAGCCCAAATGGAAGAACTCTATAGGCAAAAGTTCCCCAGGGGCTGGTGAAAGTGGTCTTGTCTTGGTCTTGGGGTGCAATTCTTATCTGATTATACCCAATGAATCCATCCAAAAAAGAAAAGAACTTCTTCCCTGCCAGACTGTCCAACACTTGATCAATGAAGGGTAAAGGAAAGTGGTCCTTTTGAGTAGCTTTATTTAAAGCTCTATAGTCAACACATACTCTCCATTTCCCGTTTTTCCTAGGGAAAATTACTAATGGGGAAACCCATTCATTGTCAGATATGGGGTAAATAAATCCTGCATTAAGCAATTTTTGAAGTTCTTCCTTAACAATTTCTCGTAAATTAGGGTTCATTCGTCTTTGGGGTTGACAAACAGGTCGACATCCTTCTTTAATGTAAATTCGATGAGTACATAATTCAGAAGAAATACCTTTCATATCCGTGTAATCCCATGCAAATGCCTCCTTATATTCATGCAATAACTTCATTAATTGCTATGTTTCAACATCTGTTAAGTCAGGATTTATGTTTAATGTCTTGCCGGGTTCAATTTCAACTATTACACTTTTAGATGAGATTGTGGTTAAAGTCTAAGATGAATCTTCAGATTCAATCTTTTCTTGCACATCAGTTTCAAAAATTGCAGTTAATTGATTGTGTGTTTCAGCAATGAGAGAAGAAGGTTCACAAATAAAATTATTGATTATCTCATCCTCTGTATTGTCTTTAAGAGTTAAAGCTTGTCCAATAGTTAGAATGGGCTGAACAACATTATCATCATAATCCATCCATATAGAATCTTCATTATTAACTACTGGTGTAGCATGGGGGTAAAGAGTAAGCTGTTTTGTTTCATAACCATTAGAAATCATCATTGAACCATATCTGCAGCTGATAAAAGCATGAGTTGTGGCCAGCCATGGCCTTCCTAGAATTAAGGGGTGTCCCCCCAGCTTTGTTTTCGTCTGCAATACAACGAAGTCAGCTGGGTATTTCCAGGATTCAACTGAAATAAGCAGATCCTCAACAACTCCTTCAGGTTTAATTGTAGAATGGTCAGCCAACTCTAAAATGGTGGGTGTATCTCTGATTGTGTTATTCAGCTGTAATAATTGTGAAGTTTCAAGAGTCATTATATTAATTGCAGCACCTAAATCTACCAGAACTCGGGGAATCATTGTTTTACCAATCTGAACTGTGACAGTAGGATGAACAGGATCACCATATTTCACAGGAGGGGCTTTTCCGGACATTAATGCAGACAAGTCTCCCATCACATGTACTATAAAGGGGTCCTTGGTTTTCCTACCAAGTTTCTTAACACAAATATCCCTTAATGTTCTGGCATAAATTAGTACATCTTTTAATGCTTGTAAAAGTGGAATTTTAATATACAAATTTTTCAATTCCCCTAGAAAGTTAAAAGCAGGTGTTTCAACTGTTCTGGTTAAAACCAGACGCTCGCGGAATGGTGGTTCTATTATTTCAACATCCTTGTTAGGAGGTGGTTGTGCTTCTTTATGTTTCTCAGTTTTGTTTTTATCCGAATCAGAAAGAGCTATGTCATCAATAATAGGCTCTACTATTTTTCCAGATCTCAAATGAATATCATTACATTGCATAGTAGGAAATATAGACTGATTCTGAATATCAATGACTTGCACAACTTTATTATTGGGGTTAGGATTTGGTTGCACAGGTAGCTAGGGTCTCATTTGGTTATTTGGTGGAGCATTTGATGGCAGAGGGAGTGGTTGTTGGAATTGAGGCAATTGATTTGGATACGGGAGTGGTTGACTTCTCCAATTTGAATTCCAAGGGTTGAAAGAAGATGGCTGCTGTGGAGGCCAAGGAGTCCATATTTAAGGATCAACAAAGGGAGGGTTTTGCATTTGCTTCATGGGTGGGTAATTCATTTGATTGAAGGGTGGGTATTGCATTTGGTTGAAGGGAGGGTAATTTGTTTGGCCAAAAGCAGAATAATTGTTCCAATTAAATGGCATACTAGAGTTCATACCTTGTCCTTTTGGTTGCCATTGTCTTCTTTGAGTTAGCAGGTAAACTGCTTCAGCTTCTTCTTCCGTTGGCTGCAATGCTGCTTTTATTCCTGGTAGAGATGGGCATTGTTTTGTCTCATGATCTTTCTCACAAATGGTACATATTGGTATTTTATCCATTGGTGATTCCCTTAGTGGATGTTTGTCTCTGCACTTCGGGCAAAAGACAGCCAGAGTTGCTTCTGCTTCGGCCTGTTTCTTCTTAACCTGCAAAGTGTCAATTTGTGAAGCAAAAGAGCTTAACATCTCAGTTTTAAATTCTTCAAGTAAATTACCTATTTCGGCTCTTGTTGCTCCTCCATTGGCTGATTTCTGTACTCTTGAATAGGTGGAATCTCTTGTTCTGTTTCTTGCAGCTCCCCTAGAGCACCTCTTAGCAAGTTCACAAATCTCATCATATGATTCATTAGATATATCTCCCTTGGAAAGCATGTTTAACATATTTAAACAATCATCCCTTAAACCTCTAAGTAATATTGTTTTGCGAATTTCCTTACTTATGTCCAGATGATCAGATCTCTGTGTGTTGTACTGCAGCCTTTCTATATAGTCCTCCAGACTCTCATCCGGCTTTTGTGCCATATTGAATAGTTCATCCTTTTCTCTCGTCCGGCAGTAGTCTTGATATTTAAGCAGAAATTTTTGTTTCATCTGCTCCCATGTTGTGATTACCTGACTTCCAAGGCTCATGAGCCATCTTAAAGCATTCCCTTTTAAGGTGGCTGGAAACAGTTTCAACTTTTGAGCATTAGTAACATAGTCATAACTTCTGCATAATATATCAAATTCAAAAAGAAATTCATCCGGATCCTCGGAGGATAAACCATGAAAGTTAGGTAAAGCAGACAATGGAATATTTTTCATTGTTCCTGCAGGGAGATCACTAATAGGGAATCCCAAGGTAGAGAGGGAATTTTCATCCCTTCTTTCTTCTTCAGGGTCTACACGTCCTCCACCAAAGAAACCATCATTGTTTCCTTCCATTGTTGGCTCTCCTACTGCACTTGCTCGATCGTCAAGATCTTCTATTGGCTCTTCGATGTTTTCTACCGGTCGTCCAACGCTTTCTATTATTTCCTCAATGTACTCTGCTGATCTACTAACACTTTCCTCTGACTCTCCAGCACTGACTGCTGGTTCTTCTATATTTTCAGGACCCACGACTTCCTCTGTTTTGTAATCTGACTGAGGGGAGTGCTGAAATTTTGATTTTCGAGAACTTAATCTCTGTGATGATTCAGCCTTTGATACGATCTCGTCAATAAAAGTTTTTCTTCCTCCCCAGCCTTTGCCTTTGCCACCTCTGGGGTTAGTTTTCTTCTGGTTTCCGCGTCCTCTCATACAATCTGCACATTTAGAAAGAAAAGATTAATGCTTTTGAAATCTATAATTACCTTCCCCGGAAATTGGCGCCAAAATGTTGGTCACTTTAATTGCTTTTACAATTGAAGCTCCACATAAATTGTCAACCCGAGGAAGTCTTTTTATTTCAAAGATAATCACGCACTGGATATGCTCAATTTCAAAAGCAGAAACAAGGTTGTAGTAAAAGAAGAACACACAATTATTAATCTCACCAATCTACTGATTCACACTCTACTTAATCAAAGCTGAAGTCAATTTAGTTATAGCAGAAATAATTCCTCTACTGCAGTTACAACCCAAACAAAGGAAGATCAACCTACAAGGAAAGAAATCAATCAACCACAGCAGGAACAGGACCCTATTCCTTAGTGAGGAACTTCAGCACCTGATGCCTGACACTTAATCACACTGTAAGAAAGGTAATTTCAAGAGAGCAAGACCCTATTCCCATGAACAGGAACCTTCAGCACTTGTTCTCTTGTTTCTAATCACACTGCAGACAAAGGAAAACAATTAATGGGAGCAGGACCCTATTCCTTTATGCAGGAATCTTCAGCACCTGCTTCCCGACATCATTCATTCATACAATCAATAGAAACGGGTTTCTCAACTTCCAAGAGTGAATGCATTCAATACATGCAGTGCTTAAAGAAACAGAGTATTACTAAACTGTGTAACTAGTGTCCAACAACAGAATTAAAGTAAAATGCAAAACACATAAAGAATTAAACAATTTACAGGAACCAAGGGTGAATCTTGTGAGGAAGGCGGGCCCTTTCCCTCTCACAAGATTCCCCGGGGGAAAGAACTAAATTGGAGCACTCAAAGGAAGAATTTATTCATCTGTCAAAGTAACTGATATATTACAGATGGAGACTAGCTCCAATTCTCACACAATATTCTCCTGTAGCTTTACAACAACCGACCCCTTCTAATGATGATGTCTCCTCTTTTTAAAGAGGAGACATCTTTTACAATTTACATGAGAGCGAATCCATATTATCTCAAATCTGTTCTTTTTCCCAAAACAGGACTATTCTGTTCTTCATAAAAAGATATTGTTACAACAGAGACAACAAGAATGCTATCTTCAGGATAATCCAGGTAATCGTGTCTTCATACTGCTGCTATTATTCCACAAAAAGTTCTTCCAGAATCGCAAATTACGCCTGACGGAATTTGCGTGCTTGATGGCTGTTTCAGCAACTGAGTTAGTTGTTTCAGCAACGGCCGCTTGTTCCTAATAACGCATATAACTTATCTGCGATCTTTGGACTTGTGTTAGCAACGATACACTTTAATTAATGATAAAATATAAGAGTATTATGGAATTAAATGTAAAACAGATTAAACAATAATAAAGAAGAGGTTTTTGTATACCTTGGGATAAAGTGGATGAAAATGATAATGGAATTCTTTTTAATCATGGTTATAAGAGTAGAGTGGTGTCAAAGTATATAGAAAAAATGATACATAGTGGAGTCCTAACATACACCAGGATTGACAGTTATATCACTGGGTCAGGCTTCACCAAAAGTGAAGCAAATGTGAACCTTTACCATATTTTGGTTGAAGGTAATATTTTTATTATTGTATTATATATAGATGATTTGATTCTGACAAGTGATGAGAATTCGATTAAGTCTTGCAAAGAGGATCTTGCAAGAGATTTTGAGTTGAAGGACCTGGGGTTGATGCATTAGTTTCTTGGTATGGAAGTATGGCAAGGAGATGAGGAACTATTTGTCTCTCAGGGCAAGTATGCCAACAAGATACTGAATAAGTTCCACATGGAGAGCAACAAACCCATGGAGACTCCTCTAGTTGGTAACTAGAGGAAGGAGGATGTTACTTTAGGTGAAGTAGTGGAGGCTACTATTTATAGACATATTATGGGTTCACTTATGTATTTGGTGAACACACAACCGAACACGTGTTATGTAATTAACCAGCTTGGTCAAGCCATGGTTAAGCCAACCAAATTGTATTGGAAGGAAGCTAAACATGTGTGAGATACCTCAGAGGCACCACTCAGTTTGGTATTTGGTACAGAGGGACAAAGGGAGTGAAGCTTCAAGGATTCACAGATGTAGATTGGGCAAGGAGTCCATCCGACAGGAAGAGCACATCAAGGGGAATCTTTAGTATTGGGTTAGCATAGTTTTTTTAGTACATCAGGAAGCAAAGATCAATTTCACTCAATTCAACAGAAGCAGAGTACATGGCTTCTAATCAAGTAGCTTGTGAGGTTGTCTGGATGAGGAAGATCCTTGTTTGGTTGTTTGGTTAGAAGATTGATCCAACAGTGATTTACTATGACAATCAGAGTTGTATCAAACTCTCTGAGAATCCAGTTTTTCATGATCGTTACACGCATACTGACATCTGGAATCACCATCTACGATATTGTGCAGAGGAGAATCATGTTCTTGGAGTACATTCCTATAGAGGAGCAGGATGCAGATATTTTGACAAAGGCATTTTCAAAATGAAAATTCCAATTTCAAAGAGGTAGGATAGGGGTAGTAGATAATCCCTTTCTTGTTGAAAGAGAGTGTTAAAATAACAACAAGAAAATCCTAATTTAATTTGTCCTTGAATTAAATTGGGAATTAAATTGTAATTCTATTCTCATAGCAACTTGTAGCAGTTAAATAAGTTAAGTTGACTTAGTTGGCTCAGTAAATTCGATTTGAAAGTATATCTAGAGTCATGTAGAGTGATCCCTAAATTTTAGGGGGCAAAGTTAAGTTATTATTGAGTTTTAATTATTTAATTCAACTTAATTGAGTTAAATTCAATTAAACTAGTTCTAACTATTGGAGGAACTAGTGAGTGGTCAAGTGAATTAAATTGGATTTGATTTACATGCAGTGGTCAATCAGAAAACTGATAATTCACTCAAAAATAACTCATGCATGTCAGTTCAGAGGAAGACTCAATTGAGATTAGAGTTTAGGGACAGTGTACTATCAGTGGTAAAATCGTCAAAATTAAACCGATGATGCATGCAATCAGAGGAATGCCTATGGATGGATTTTGCAGTTACTAGTGAGGAATTTCCCAATTAAACGTGGGCTAATTCCCAAGGGAACAACACAAGAAATTAGGGGCTTGGTAGGAACATATTTGGCTAAGTATTAGCTAGAGATGGTTTTTTAAGTAGTGAGTGAGATTGTACTTGTGTAGATATTGTTCAGGTTGAACAAGAATTGTGTTTTCTTCTTAGATATTCTAGTTAATGAAATATACAGATAGTGGGGTTTTCAGCTGAAGCTTTCCCCAGAAAAATTATTGTGTTATGTGTGATTGAAATTCTTCCATTTCTGCTTCGTGATTTCATCGATCAAATTTTGTTTCCGCTAATGAGTAGAGTAGATTCAAGTCAATTGTTTTAGCATATCACATTCTGCAGTTTGAAACTACAATAAAAATTGCAGCTTCTACTGAGGGGTGTTACATCTTCCCCCTCTCAAGTGAAACACCATCCTCGTTATTTCCTTAGCCCTCAAAATAGGCTAGAATCTGCCTCGCGCATATAATCTTCATCTTTCCAGGTAGCTTCTCCTAGCTGAAGTGCCTCCATTGCACTTAACCTCGGTGATTTATCATCTTCGCAACATAAATGTTTTTGTCCAATTAAGAATACATAGAGGTTCAATCAGGAACCTTTCATATAATCTGAACTACATTCACCGTTATTAAGTTTTGGGCAGTGGACCCCCCCACAGCAGGGTTTTGGGGCTTAAAGCTCGAGTTTTGGTCAATGGGATGTAAAGACTCCACGAAAGGCGAGCGCGGAGTGCGAAAGTTTAGAATGAGTCATAGGTTTGCCACCCTAAAATAATGTAATTTAATGTAAAGTTGTGTCGGCCTACCCATGGTCCTCGGACGTGGGATTGTATAAATAGAGTGAGGCTCTAAGTGTAAAGACAGTTTTTGGCAAGAAAGTAATAGAAAGATGCGAAGGCGTGGTTAGAAGATAAAAGTGGATATGAAGTGTATTGGGTCGTAGTAGTAGGTAGAGGCTCTACAACTGAGTGCGCAAAGGCCTAGTAGAGTCCACAGTTGAGTGCACTGGGTGGAGTCGGTTCTATATTGAACTGAACTTGAAGATAATTATTAATGAAGATAAGTTTGATTCGACATATTGTGCATCTATTTCATGGATCTATATTGTGATGTTATGTGTTAATTGTATCTGTTTACTTATATGCATGCACTCAATAAACATTGGTATGAATGCTTATGTATGAAAACCCTCTAATAAATTAGCAAACAGAACCTAATTAAGGAATACTTGGATGATTAACATTGTTCGCACTACAGCTAGAGCTGCGTGAAGTTAGTACTACAGGACGCAAGGAGCTCGCTGGTGCGTGTAACCTAGTAAGCACGAAGGTTGAATCGCGTACCTATCGCCCCATATCAGACATCCCCAGGGTGTGGAAACCTGGTTCCAGCACCCTCCCATACTACTTCAGGTGAGACTTCAATCTGCGCTCTGTAGAATCTTGCCGAAAGGGCCAGTAGTACCAGGATTTGTTTGGCTAAATCACTTCTGAACCTGGGTCAGGCCTCACCTAGCCAAAAAATGGTTCTTTTTCCGGGACCGGGATCTGCCTAAGGGATTTCTGATGTCGTGCCATTGGAACCCAATAAAGAAGGAAATTGAAGAGTGGTTGGACAAGAAGATTCACGAGTTTGCGACACAGGAAAACAGAACTCCGTAGGTATCTGAGAAAAGGTGGCTGGATCGCTACATGTATACAAAAATCCATGAGGTTTTCTTTACATCCTTTCCTTCTGAACTATATGAGTGGATCACGAGGTTAGTCGACAACTAGTGAAGGTGTAGGCTCGACAAAACGATAGTGTTGACTCTGGAATTAGTGAGCAGATTAGAGGCATCAAAAGATAAGATCACGTGAGTTGTGGACTATTGGCTTGACCGAATAATAGGGGGATTCATCACTGGGTTCACGATAGAAATGACCGTGAGCTACAGCAAAGAATAACGGCGTTTTCTCAAGGGATCACGAGTTAAGTCTATAAAATCTTTGAATACATGGATTAGGATGTTGTTATGTGAAAATCGGATTATGTGAATACATTAATGTTTGGTATGACGTGGAGCAGAAGGATCTACAAAGGTAGCGGGGAATTAGAAAACACTCCCTTAATTTCACCTTCGTGAGAGAGCGAGGAAGAGCTCACTCGAGTCTCTCCAAGAAGTGCGGTCAGTTTGATAAGGCAGCGCATTCTGCAGTTTCCACCTTATTTTGAGAAGTTTTAGTGTCTACAGATAAATGCTTAAACCCATAGACTAGTAGCTAAGTCTAGAACAAAAGTTTAAAGAGTTCTCTACTTTTCCTATGATCAATAGATTAAATAAGAGGCAAAGAATCCTACCTATAGCCTTCGCTTTCTCCTTATCCCCATTGACTGATTTTGTCACTTCTCTCCATACTTAATCCGCTTGAAGAGTACCTGCACACAGATAGAAGACAACAACCAATCAAAGCATATGATAATGATCTATTGATTAAACATAGCATGGAATCAAGTACATGATATACATATGAAAGCATAAATGAATAACACAAGCATATGGAAAAAGCTTTGAACAATTTATTAGTAAAACGAAGAGTTACAACCCATTTCTTGATTCAGCATCACTCCTCTAGTTCAATCCCATCCTCTTCTCATAACAAGCAAGACATTTTTACATCATTACAATAAAAAATCATGTGTCGACACATTTTGAACCAACCAGTGTGGTTCATCATCAGGACAAGTTGAAGATCCAATTTGAGCGATAAGTTAAATAGGGACAGCAGGCCATTCCAACAGCTAAATTTTCCTGAGTAACAGTTCAAACCTAGCCGTTAGGGGTCCTTTAACTGTTACTCAGGAAAATTTAGTTGTTGGAATGGCCTGTTGTCCCTATTTAACTTATTGCTCAGATTGGATCTTCAACTTTTCCTGACGATGAACCACACTGGTTGGTTCGAAACGCATCGACAAATGATTTTTTATGTGATTTTGCCGAAATTATTCTCACAAACAAGATTATGGATCACAGAAGTCTGAATTCTTTAATCATTACAATATTTGAAATCAACTCAAACCTCATACTAACAGCATCTCCCTATAATTCAATAGTTTCCAGCCCCTGATCACTTAGATGAGTGGTCTTTTTATAAGTGAATGAAGGAAGTTATGCCATAAATGGTGATAATGAATGCCCTCCCAAACTTAGAATTTAGTTCCATGGAGGAAGGGATAAGGGATTGATGTTCCTTAACTCCCTTCCTCATCCAAATACGACCTCAAAGGATTAGATAGGTTTGAGAAACTCTTAGAGGTATCCAATGTGTTATCTCAAAATCAGGCCCTGGAAGGCTGCAGACCAGGAAGACCTCAAGTAACTATTTCAAACCTACTTTAGGCTGAGGCTTAGCCTCCTCAACCTGAGAGGGCTCTCTCTGAATGGATTAAGGATTTTGATTATAAATAAGATGGCTAACTCTTGTAGAATAACTATGAAAAATATGAATGGTGGAAACACATTTAACATCTATCCATTGGGCTTATGGACTCAACAACACCTCAATATAACAATGAACTCAACCTTACATGGAAGTCAGGGCATTCAGCATTTAAACATTCAGAACATAAACTCATATAGGACCACATTTTATAAATGTATACAGGAAGTCAGAGCACATTTAGTGAATTCTGAGTGATTATACATCCATACCACTGCAAGAATTAGGAAAAGGACAACAACACATATTCTGAACATAAAAAATCCCTCATGAATCCTAAGAAGTAAAGCCAAACATGTATTACTGAAACAGAGTCTTACATAAGCCAAATACAAGCCTTTTGATAAAATTTCCAACCCTGAGTACATTGATGCTTCAGCTATATATAGAGCTCTTATTCTAACTTAGATTCCTCCTCAAGCATGAGGGGAATTCGAATTCATCCTACTATGACACCTAATGATACTTAAAACTAACTATTAAATGCAAATGACACCTAACTAGGAGTCCTAGAGACCTAATACAACTAGGAGTGTAACTCCTTATTATGATTACGAAAACCATATATAAACATTTAAAGCATTCTTTGACACCTAACACTCCATGAAATCGAACTTGATGAAGCCTCCCACATGGTCATCTGACTGTTGAAGGCAAACCCTAGAAATTAGGGAACATGTTTCCCTGTTTTTAGGTTTAGGATCCCTGAAAATGGCACGTGTGACAGAGCCTTTATCTCCTCGACCATGACACATTTTTTGAAACTGAAGGATTTTTTTGTATTCCAGGATGTATAGAACAAAAACCTCTCTTGGTTTTGTAAAATACTTCTCCCGCTGTCCAGAATCGATCCTTGAAGAAGACGTGTAAAACAGGAAATTTTGATTTTGAAAAACTGCACCTACAGCAGTTTCGTAGCGCAAGTTTGGTCCTTCATTTCTCCCAGATCATGATGTATTTGAGGAACCTAAAGTAGGTTTTTGTGATCCGATCCGTGATAAACAAAAACCTCTCTTGGTTTTTTGAAACACTGTCCGTACCTCCCATAATATGCCTTTGAAAAATAGGTGTAAAACAGGAAATATGCCTGTGAAAAACTTGCACCTACAGCAGTTTCATAGCGCAAGTTTAGTCTTTAATTTCTCCCACCTCAGAATGAATTTGAAAAAAATGAAAGAGGTTTTTGTATTGCAGCATGTTAGGAATAAAAAAATCTTTCAGTTTGCAAAATGGAGTTCTCAGCTGCTCAGGAAAGCTTCTGTAAGTTGACTAGTAAAAACAGTTTTTCTCTGCTAAAACAGGCTGCTACAGGGGTTCGTAGCACGCTACGAAAACACTTAGAGTGAGTTTTTAACTATGAAAACCTTGACACAAGTTTGACACATGGAATTTTAGGTGATGTGGGACCAGTGATGGGAAAGAACGGAGTGTTGACCCTATTTGACCATACCAACAAGACTCTTTTATAGATCTTAGACACGGAAACAACCATGGAAAGAATAAACCAAGACTAACATGAATCCTTTGGAATCAAACTGATGTCAAAACACATGGTGAGGCTTATAGGACATGGAATGAGGCTATGAAAATTTATTTGAATATGTACATGAGACTCTAACCCTATGAATTAGACTCTAAAACATAAAAATGACTTCACCATGACTTGACCATGACTGATACAAGAATTGAGAAACCATGTTAAGTTGTCCAAATTTTTTAAGGAAGTTTTACAGTGATAACAGTGGCTCCACTAGGGATAGTGTGCCCTTGTGGTACATTAAGAACCTGTAGCTTCAGTGCCGCTATCCATCCTCTAGAAGAAAACTTTGAACTTCTGCCCAATTTGCTCCTCAAGCCTTTAATGATTTCTAAACGAAGAATTCCAACTGCACCTACTGAAAAAGATGCTCAGTCAACCTACTATGAGCTTATTTGCACATTCCTACCTACCCTATCAGCTGCAAGCTCCACTTGTAGCTCAAGAAACATGATATTTCCAATAAATCCAATCAATTGTCCTTTCTGATATTGGAGGCTCTTGACTGCATTCGACTTCAAAATAACCATGATAGTGAGATGACCAAATCAACTTATAATGTACCTGATCTTCATAATGCAAATGAAAATCAAATATTGGTGTGCAAAGCTTTGCCATGTATTCACTTATAGGGTCAAAGAAGACATGATTATTTTGATGATCATCATAACACTCTATATATTAAAACAACTGATCCTCAACTACACAACATTTATTTGACAAGCTATCCAACTGCTTTTCTGAATCATTCCAACAAACAATGTAATTTTCCTCATTATTATCATCATTCTTTGGTGTAAGCTGCTGCAAGAAATTACAAAAATGAACAACCTTTTCCTCTGCCTGAGGGTCATAAAAAATTTCTTCCAACATTTCTTCTTGGTGTTTGTAATCATGTTCATTTTGATAATGATCCGAAGACTGACAAGTCTGCTGCATCTCTACATCAATCTCAGAGGATGTAATATGGTTTTCATAAGTAAACCCCTGCTGATCTTCATGCTGCATTTCATGGGATGTTATACTTTCTTCTTGGTGTTGAAATGCATTGTTATGAAGGGCCTCTAAAATTTCTTCATCCATAAATTCATCATCATCATAACAATCTTCCAAGTAGTGAATAAGACTTAAAGAATGTCTACAACAATCTTTGAGCAACAATAAAGAAGGATGACATTCTTTATACATCTCATAGAATTCATCATGAAAATTAGCAAGCGAATATATTGAACCATTTTCCAAACCTTTATACCAAGACCATGCTTTTCCTTCTAAAGTTGTCATAAACATCTTCATGAGACAATCTTCAGGGAACTGAACCTTAAGACTGCGTACATGCATATGAAACCTAACCAAATGAAGAGCAACATTATCTTTCTTTTCATCTTTGAATGTTGGAAGATCATCTAACCAATCAACCTTTGGCATAGGATTTGGAAAACTAGGGATATGAGACCGATTCATAGGAGCATACCTGGCATTCATTCTTGCAGTGGAACTCATCTTGTAACTTCATCAAGCTACTGATCTTCTAGCAGTGGAGTCACCTTCCAATTTGTTATTTGATGTGTGGAGTCGCCAAGGTAGTTTTGCAGCCTCAAAATGATGTCTGAGCTCCTGCTACCTTCAGAAGTTCAGCCTCTTGATTTCGGGAAAGAATAAGCTTCAGGCTCCCGGCAGACTCACCAAAATGTTATCTCAAAATTAGACCCTGGAGGTCTGCAAACCAGGAAGACTTCAAGTAACTGTTTCAAACCTACTTTAGGCTAAGGCTTAGCCTCCTTAACCTGAGAGGGCTCTCTCAAAAGGGTTAACGATTTTAATTATAGATAAGATGGCTAACTCTTGTAAAACAACTGTGACAAATATGAATGGTGGAAACAGATTTAACAACTATCCATTGGGCTTATGGATTCAACAACACCTCAATATCACAATGAACTCAACCTTACATGGAAGTCAGGGCATTCAGCATTTAAACATTCAGAACATAAACTCATATGGGACCACACAGTTTACAAATGTATACAGGAAGTCAGAGCACATTCAGTGAATTCTGAGTGATTATACATCCATACTACTGTAAGAATTAAGAAAAGAACAACATCACATATTCTGAACATAAAAAATCCTTCATGAATCCTGAGAAGCAAGGTCAAATATGTATTACTGAAAATGAGTCTTCCATGAGCCAAATACAAGCTTTTCCATAAAATTTCCAACCTCTTGTACATTGATGCTTCAGCTATATATAGAGATCTTTACATAACTTGGATTCCTCCTCAAGCATGAGGGGAATTCGAATTCATCCTACTATGACACCTATTGATACTTAAAACTAACTATTAAATGCAAATGACACCTAACTAGGAGTCCTAGAGACCTAATACAACTAGGAATGTAACTCCTTATTATGATTACAACAACCTTATCTAAATATTTAAAGCATTCTTTGACACCTAACACTCCATGAAGTCGAATTTGATGAAGCCTCCCACGTGGTCATCTGACTGCTGAAGGCAAACCCTAGAAATTAGGGAACATGTTTCCATGTTTTTAGGTTTAGGATCCCTGAAAATGGCACGTGGGACAGAGCCTTTATCTCCTCATCAATGACACATTTTTCGAAAGTAAAGGAGGTTTTTGTATTCCAGGATGTCTAGAACAAAAACCTCTCTTGGTTTTTTAAAATACTTCTCCAGCTGTCCAGAATCGATCCTTGATTTTCCTAGAAACTAGGAGACTGTCCCTTGCTCTATTCTGGTTGAAAAATGTGTCTTGGGACAGAGCTCATAACTTCTGATAAAAAATGTATTTGGACAAACGGAAGGAGGTTTTGTGAACCAAGCCGTGTTGAACAAAAACCTATCTTGGTGTTTTGAAACAACTTTCCTATCGCCCAAAATGTGTCTTTGACAAACAGGTGTAAAACAGAGATATATGCCTATGAAAAACTTGCACATATAGCAGTTTCGTAGCGCAACTTTGGTCTTTTATTTCTCCCACCTCAGAATGGATTTGAAGAAACTGAAAGAGGTTTTTGTAGTACAACATGTTATGAAGAAAAACCTCTTTCATTTTGCAAAATGGAGTTCTCAGTTGCTCAGGAAAGCTTCTGTAAGTTAACTAGTAAAAACAGTTTTTCTGCTAAAACAGGCCGCTTCAGGGGTTTCATAGCGCGCTACGAAACTACTGTGTAATTACAAAAACCACAGTTTAAGGCCAAAACTTTGACTTCCTTGATCTGTCCTTTGTTTGAAATGAATTTCCCATATACCATGAGGTTGTTCAAAACTGAAAACATAGACACCATCCTTTTAAAGTAAACTTCAAAAGGCAATCTATCAAAATTATTATTTAGCCTTACTTGCTATGGGATTTCCTTTATTGCAGGTGAAGTACTGAGCATGACAACTGACCATAGAGCCTCCATTTTATTGAAATGATATTCTTTGGTTACATATTTCCTTGAGGTTATTTTTCGTTTGGCAATTTCAAGATTTTCCAAATTCAACTTTCTCTTCAACTCTTCAAAACTACATTCCTCCTGTTGAGGGATGACTGCCTTACCTTTGTCACTTTTATGCAGCTGTGATGATGTTTCCTTAGCCCTAGGGCTAAGTCCTGTTTCAGCTCTTATGATATCTCCCTTTCTTTGGATATTTTCTCCTTTGAAACCACTTTAGATAAATCAACCTAGAAGGAAATGCATTGCTTAATTGAGGAGCTGCCTCGCTTGAATTTGATGAAGATTTCTGATCTCCTTTTCTTTGAAATTTGTTTAGTGATAACAGGTACTAGGTGGCGTCTCGCCTAATAACAGACACCTTTTTATATTAGATGGACATGGGAGCCACATGGTTGTACAAACAATTGAGGAAGCAAACAATTTAGGCATCGACCTGTTGACATTGCCCGCTCATACCACTCATAGGCTGCAACCCCTTGATGTTAGTGTGTTTGGCCCTTTCAAGAACTATTTTAGGTCAGAGCGCACTGCATGGATGGCAAAGAATCCAGGGGTTGAGGTGAAAAGGTTTGAGCTAGCAGAGCTTGCAAGTAAATCTTTTAAAAGGGCTTTGACACCATCAAATATCAAGGTTGCCTTTAGGAGGACAAGAATCTGGCCACTGAACTATGATGCTCTTATGCATGATACTGGTTGTAGCCAAGCGTTTCATGTGGATGGTCAGGAAGAAGGGAATGTAAAAACAGGTGTTGAAGTGCAAGAAGGAGATGACCAAGATGATGTTGTTGCAGCTGGTAATATGATTTCCTTGTCCCAAGGACACTTATATGCTGAAGGTGATAAAACTGTATGTGAAACACAATATAACAATGAACAAATTCCTAGTAACATGGAGATTGTTCCACTAACTCAAGAACATGAAATTATTGTTGCTGATATTGTTGCTGATATTATTGAACATGCAGTTGACAATGACCAATTGACATTGCCAAGCCAAGTAACCCCACCTTCATGGCTAGCAGAAGCAATGATCAATATGAATGCACATAGTGTCTCAGCAACCAATGAAGAAAGCATGAACATGCCCTCACAACCAACAGAATTGAATAGTGAAATTGTTCATTTTTTTGTGGACAATAGATCAATGGAAGAATATGAAGGACATAATGAGGCATCAAATGAAGATAATGATATAGTTCAATCAGTTCCAACAGATACTGAAAGGGAAGTACCAAGCAATGACATGCAGGTGGGAGGGGTGGAGAGGACACTTGGACAGTTCCTAAAGCTAGCAATAGAGAGAGTATCAATGAAAAAAAGCAAGGTGCACCAGGTAGTCTTCGTCTGGGTCGAAGCTCACAGTTACTCACCTTAGAGGACTATATAAACCTGTTAGTTGAGTCGGAAAAAAAGAAATTTGAAATGCAAGAATTAAAACAGAAAAAGAAGGATCTAGTCAAGGAGAAGAAAGCAACAAGGATTGTTGCAGCACAACCTCGAGCAGATGAAAGAATTGAAAGAGATAAAGCAAGGCAAGTTAAGGACCAACAAAAGCAAATGGCAAGACAGGAAAAGGAAAAACGAAAGTCACAACAAATGCTTGAAAAGGAACAAGGGATGATCGACGATACAAGAATAGCTGATGAAACTAGGATTATTTCAAACTCATTGGACTCCTTTGCAGATAATACACCATTATTCCAAGATCTCATAAACATTCAAGTGCCCCACTATCAAACTGAGGGTTTACCCACTTTCCTTGTTCCTACCAGAGTTGGTGTCAATTCTTTGTATGCTCATTACACACCTCCACTTAATGCAGGGGTCAGTAGTGCAAATGTGAGGTATGGGTACTCAGTACCTCGATGGTTAGAAGCTGCAAATTGGAATCAATCATATGGCAGCAATCAACCATTTCCTAATCAACCCTTGACTGGTAGGCCAACCTACCTGGCTCAAGAAGGTAACTCGGGGAGTTGTGGCACTCAAGATTCTCAGGGCCATAAAGAATAGGGGTGTCATATGTTTTTGGTTCTAGCCACATTATGATGTGGATTTTGGATGGATTGTATCTTTTTCTTGGCACAGAAACATTTTGGCTTACAACACTAGATTGTATCTTTTTCTTGTCACAGAAACATTTTGGCTTACAATACTAGATTGTATCTTTTTCTTGTCCCAAGAAAAATTTTGGCTTACAACCTAGTAGTGATTTCTTGTGGCAACCTAACTGTCTGTTGATAAGAAATTTTCAATGGAATATGTCTTTCTGTAAAATATTAATTATGATAAAACTATTTCTATAAGTTATTCTGTGCACCCTCCCCGTCACGTCGCAAAACCATGTGTCAAAGCGCATGGAGCCTGGACACTTATCCACCGTGGAACTCCATGTGTTGGGCATCATGTCATCGCATAAAACTTTGTGTCTGCGCCATTTCCTCCATTTGTTTGGGGTCATTGCTGCGATGTTTGGGAATTCAATAATAACATTCCATTCCAATTCTGGACAAGAGATAATGGACAAAGGCTTAGGAAGTGGCTAAATACAAAAATCAAATGACTAAACAGTCTCAAATGAGGAGGCAATCTACCTCATAATAAGTTTTATTAAATGTCAAAAAGCCACTGATAATTTTATTCATTGAGGGGACACTTGAGAAATTGAGAGCACTCATTATCAAGTTGCATATTCAATAGGCTAAATACAGAAAGAAAATGACCAGACAGTCTTATTATGATTGAGAGCACTCATTATCAAGTTGCATATGAAAAAGGCTAAATACAGAAATCAAATGACCAGATAGTCTTATCTCATAATAATTTTTTGAGAGCACTCATTATTAAGTATTGTAGGAAAAAACCTATCATTTAATCATGTATATATAGAACTGTACATCAAGATAGCCAGGATGAAGCCCAGCTATGGCAACCCATCATCGTGAACAAAATTTTCCTGTAAACTAATAGAGAAGGGGACAAACAAACAAACAAAAATGTTATATAGAGAGACAATTCTGAAGGCTTATTAACATCAGAGAACCTAAACACATTTTATCTGCTGACAGATAGAGCCTGTGCTTTGTCCTTGATGCCAAGAGGAGAGGGAATTGCTGGCCTAGAATTATCTTTATCTTTAAAATATAGTTGACATCTATTTATAAAAAGGAAAAAAATAATGAAATTTGTATTATAGGATTGTGAGGGCGTTAGGATTATTATTTCAGTGATTTTTCAGATTCGATAGGAGAGATTCAAAGTTGCGAGCATTATACCTAGTTTTATTTACATGAATTCTACAAAAAAAGATGATGGTGAGATTTTTCCAAAGGATGCCTTCGATCTCAACATTGAAGGCATCAAATTTCCAGCACTGTACAAAGCTCTAAACTCACTTATGGCTCCAATAAGTGGACCGTTATCTAAAGGAACATCATTCAACTTGATAGCTCAATCATTAAGATTATACCTAGTTTTCTTTACATGAATTCTACAGAAAAAGATGATGGTGAGATTTTTACAAAGGATGCCTTCGATCTCAACATTGAAGGCATCAAATTTGCAGCACTGTACAAAGCTCTAAACTCACTTATGGCTCCAATAAGTGGACAGTTATCTAAAGGAACATCATTCAACTTGATAGCTCGATCATTAAGATTATACCTAGTTTTCTTTACATGAATTCTACAGAAAAAGATGATAGTGAGATTTTTCCAAAGGATGCCTTCGATCTCAACATTGAAGGCATCAAATTTGCAGCACTGTACAAAGCTCTAAACTCACTTATGGCTCCAATAAGTGGACCGTTATCTAAAGGAACATCATTCAACTTGATAGCTCGATCATTAAGATTATACCTAGTTTTCTTTACATGAATTCTACAGAAAAAGATGATGGTGAGATTTTTCCAAAGGATGCCTTCGATCTCAACATTGAATGCATCAAATTTACAGTGTTGTACAAAGCTCTAAACTCACTTATGGCTCTAATAAGTGGAGCGTTATCTAAAGGAACATCATTCAACTTGATAGCTCGATCATTAAGATTATACCTAGTTTTCTTTACATGAATTCTACAGAAAAAGATGATGGTGAGATTTTTCCAAAGGATGCCTTCGATCTCAGCATTGAAGGCATCAAATTTGCAACACTGTACAAAGCTCTAAACTCACTTATGGCTCCAATAAGTGGACCGTTATCTAAAGGAACATCATTCAACTTGATAGCTCGATCATTAAGATTATACCTAGTTTTCTTTACATGAATTCTACAGAAAAAGATGATGGTGAGATTTTTCCATGCCTTCGATCTCAACATTGAAGGCATCAAATTTGCAACACTGTACAAAGCTCTAAACTCACTTATGGCTCCAATAAGTGGACCGTTATCTAAAGGAACATCATTCAACTTGATAGCTCATGCTTCAACCATAATGCTTACAAAGCAATTTCTACCCATTGTATTCTGTAATAGCTAGTCAGTGAACCCCAAGACGGGCTGGAAATAGAGACTACTTCAGATATTCACATAATGAGTAAACTATTATATCAGATACTAATATACATTAGAACTTTGAAGTGAACAACTAAATCAACGGGACCTAGGAATAAGTCATATTTGCTCATTTACAGGATCCGCATCCTTAATTAAATTAAAATGAAAAGTCACTGATACAATGCGGTTTTATCGTTGGACCTCGAGAAGGGTTAGTTATTGAAATGCATTTTATGTATGAGAACATAATTCATTACTAAAAATATTTATTCTCTATAACCATGAGTAACCGGTTTTGGAATCGACTGTAAAATGTGTGAACTACTTGTTTATTTATTTTATGGTCGCATCAAATTAGATTTCCAAACAGAATTCGAGGTCGAATTATTCAGTTATGATGATAGAATCCACATTTAGCAACAATAGTGTTAAATTCAAGGGACTATCAAATTGTAAACTAATGGAAAAGTGTTGTATAAATGAGAATCCACTCAAAGCAGTTTGGAGAAATTTGTCTTCTAAATTGAATGTCCAATAAATCAAGTGTTGTAGATCAAAACTGTGTTGTGTAAATTGAGAATCCACTCAAAGCTGTTGGAGAATTTACCTTTGAAAATTGAAACAAATTGAATGTTTCAATTGTATATTTTTCATTCTATTTGGTGCACTGATTTTCATTGGTTCAAGGCATGTAAGTTTTGTTAGAGGGAATTGTTGTCCTGGCCAGTTGTTGGGCGAAGCCCTCCGCCGAGGATGGCACAGGACGACCAAGGATGGCATGGGGCGAAAATAACAGCGAAAACAAGTAATCTATCACACATATCAGAAATTAAGTCATACCAAAAGACAAGAGGGTTTCGAGGGTTTGTTTGGGGTCATTGCTGCGATGTTCCATTTTCCCTTTGTCTTTCTGCTCGGGGCCGGTTGTTGGGCGAAACCCTCCGCCGAGGATGGCACGAGATGGCCGAGGAAATGGGACGGCCGAGGATAGCATGGGACGGCAAAAATTACGGCGAAAACAGCGAAATTTCCGCAAAAACCCTAAACCTTCAACAACAAACAGCATCAAAATATCCAAAAAAACCCTAAACCCTCGAAAAAATGCCATAGAAAGTTTACAAAATATCCAAATAGAGTTGCTTGTGTTGAAAAACACAGAGAAATTGCTGGTAGGATTAAAATCCTACCGGATACAAAGGCATGGATGGTCGCCGACCTTCCCCAGCTTCCCCGGAGCTCGCCAGACCTTCTCCACACCTGCAACGACCTTTTCCACACATGCAACGAGAAGAAAAAGTCATTGGACAATAGAAAACCACCAAAAACACCAGCACAAAACAACGAATTAATAGCAAATTCTTAAATTTCTTCGAGCTCAGTAAAACTGCGACTGACTCCTCCTCAAACAACAAAATCGTCGAATAAGACCACCACCAGAGAAACCCTAAACAACCGACATTCTAGAACGACCAAGAAATCCAGGCGGAAAACCACAAGAAAAGATGAAGCGATGTTCCAACCACAAACCCTGAACCTCGAGCAAACATTTGCACCAGCACCTGCATACCAGGCGAAGTACGCAGGTCCACAAATCCTGTCAATTGAACAAACGCTTGCAACAGCACACGAATAAAAGATGAAGCGCGCAGATTCTGGGGCTGTCCCGCGCCATTTTCGGCGGGGGGCTTCGCCCAACCACCGGCCCCGAGCAGAAAGACAAAAGGAAAATGGAACATCGCAGCAATGACCCCAAACAAACTTCTAAAATGGCACGAACACAAAATTTTATGCGATGATATGATAGCCAACACATGGAGCTCCACAGTAGATCATACCAGCTCCATGTGCTTTGAAGTGTGATTTTGTGACGTGGCGGAGAGGGCCGAGGTAATGGCGACCTCCCCTATGTGGTGTTGTGTCGTGTTGACAACACTATCTTCTGCCAAAATTTATGATTATATGTACGTCCCAGTGTACTCTCCCACGATATTCATGCGTCCAGTTGTCAAGCACACTCTGACTTGGAATCGTAATGGGTGGTTGTACTGCAGAGTGCATAAAATCCAGGGAATAATAATGAACTCCATAGGAGCCAGCAACTTACTAGAACAATGCAATTCTCCCGGACTTGCTTGACTTCAATGCGACATCTTCAAAAAGATCTGATTAAACTATTTTATTCGATGCACCATCGCATCAGAATACAGACAAGCGAGAGAAAGTAGTAAAGCCGGTGACCCCATTACATTATGAGATTATTAATAATGGAGCCTGGCTGAAGCTCCCCAATTTATAAAATACTTTCATAGATTTGCGCTTGGCTGAAGCTGCCCAATTTATAAAATATTTTCATGGATTTGCTCGAGGTGTACGGCTCGATATGTCCTACCGAATTAAAATAAAATATTTAATAAATATATTTACATATCCATAATCAAAACTAGCATAATTATTTAGAATTTGTCTGTGATATATAAATTTTTATTTATGAGGAATTTCAAATGCTAATTTTTTTTTTATTTTTAAAGTCATAAGTGGCATATTTATTTTAAAACCTCTAATAAAAAAGTTTAATTAATTTATTATTTATTTACATAAATTATATTAATCACATTTATAAACCAATTTAAATATATATGTATTTTAATTAATTAAAATTATAAAATAACTGGTAAATATTAAAAAATAAGAATTTGATATATTTTTTATTCATTATAGCCACGGTGGTTGCAAAAGGCATCATAATCAATCGATTTCTTGTGGCCAGATAGGCATTGAGGTGTCTATTGCTCTATACCTTATGAAGCTGGTGCAAAAACAACTTTCTAGAGGTTGAAACTAGAGCGGAAAGAACGATGCTTTTATAATGACCGGAACCTCTTTGTAACACAAAACCTGAGCGGATAATGTTTTCCCACTCTTTCATCTATATTGGAACACTTCTGTTACAACACAAAAGACAAATAAACTACTGGGATACTAATCTCCTGTTTTATTTTACTTTGTTATTGTTATTAATATGAAAGCGTTTTTTTTGTTTTAGGAAAACTCTAAAAATAGGGTAAACTAAAAGATTATAACTACATATAAATATGGTAAACTCGAAAATTATAATGATAATAACATTTTTGTAAATATGGTAAATTGTAATATCTCCATAAATATTGTAAACTAAAAGCCTATAAAGGCTATAACATTTTTATAAATATTATAAAGTAAAATAAAAAAGAAATTATTTAGCTTAATTACTTTTAAAAACAGACATTGCTTTCTTAAAAAATAATTTATATTAATTACAATTAATTCTCATTCTTGCAATAATAGAGTAAGCAACTCTAACCCGAACCTTTATAAATGATTATAAAATAAAATAAGAAATAATTAAAAATAAAAAGATATCATTTAGATAGTTACTTTGAAAAACAAAATTCCATTCTGTATAAAATTAATATATATAATTACAACAATTGATCTCATTTCCCAATACTATAATCTAAGTTAGAATAAACAAAACTCTAACCTAACAACTTATACTATAATCTAAGTTAGAATAAACAAAACTCTAACCTAACAACTTTATAAATATTATAAAGTAAAATATTAAAAAAAAATCATCTACTTTTGAAAAACAAACATTACATTCTTAAAAAATAATTATATATTAATTACAATTAATCCCATTTCACAATACTATTATATTTTAGAAATAATTGAAGAGAGGATAGGATTTGATCTTCTGCATGATAGAGGATAGGAATTGATCTTGTGCATGATAGATCAACAAAATATAATATTATTACTCAATAACTATCTTGAGTTTTGATTGATTTTTCCACTGATATGCTAGTCGATATGATAAGGAACTCATCATTATTTCACATTTTCATTAAGAACATTACGTTAACATGAATGGCTTGCATTACTCATACCTTTCACCACTCGTATTTGATAGATTTATGTGTGTGGGGTTTGTTTTTTTTTTTTTTTTAATAATAAAAAAAAAAAAATTATGGGAAATATAACAATATTTTCAAAGAATTTTTTTAATATTAACCTATTTGGAAGTATTATCATATAAAATATAAAATATTATTTTTTGTTTTTTTTTGTTTTTAATAGATTTTAGAGATCGGAAATTTATGGTCATTATTTTCATAGAATATTTGTATAAGTAGATTTACTCAAAGGAATTATTTTTTTGGCTCAACTATGGAGCTTGACCTTAAGAATCCAGAAAATTGAACTAGTGACTTTTTAATATCAAAAGTGTTTCAAAGACTTACCAATTAATATAACTCTATGTAGAAATTTCACCTATAAAACAAACCGATATATGCAATGTTCTAAAGCATAATACTTGTTCTACTTTTACAAAACATTAAGCAGAAGCATAATCGAATTCGTTAGCAACATCAAGTAAAAACATATATAACTGATCAAGAGAAATCATTCACACATAACACAAAATATATCACTGGGAAAAGCACCAGCATGAAACCCCATCACTGTATTATCAATCAAGTGGAAATCCTCTTCAACATACAAAAAAATCAACTCAATAGCTATCATACTCTCTCTGTACTCTGGTGATCTTCAATTAGAAGATGAAAATCATGACTAGCTAGGCCTCAATATAGAGGCCACAAGTCCTCCAATCTCCTATAATAGATCCTTCTCCATGCAAGGAGTACTTACTAGAAATATCCAAGCATCTGATATTACACTGTCCCACATCTGATCTGAACTGGGTCTCTGACAAAACTGACAAGCAACAGTTATCCGTGAGTGAATTTTCAGTTATCTAAAATAATAGTTGTCACATGCATGCAAGCATTAACAAACTATATTTTATTATTTTAACAGCTTGATAAAATAATCTAACTGAACTTGACTAGTTAGAACTAAGTCAACTGATTCTCTCATTATATAACTCATAATTATTTCCTCAATCAGTGGAGGAAATTAAGGATAAATTCCTCAATCAGTCGGACAACTCATGTGCATGCTCACAAAGACTTCAAATTTGAAATTCCTTGACTAATTAACTCAACTGAATTAATTAATTAATATTTTCAACTGCTGTTAAGTCCAAAATTAAATTTACTTCCTATAGATAGACTAGGGACTGCTATAAATAGGAAGGGACCCAGAAACACTATTTTTAGAAATTTCTATTTTTAGCAGTTTCACCTCTCATCCAATGTGGCCAATGACTTCACTAGCCAAACTGCTATTTTTAGATATGTTATTTTTAGACATGTTATTTTTAGCATGTCTATTTTTAGCACATTCTAAATTTAACATTTCTTGTTGCACACTTTTCAACACTCCCTCTCAACAAGAAAGGCTTCCTCTCGAACCTGATCTTGTAACT
>APFE030745896.1:0-22985 GCA_000404065.3 Pinus taeda
CGTGGGAGCACAGTCCGTACTGGTACCTATCGTTTCACGTGGAGGAATCACCCAACCACTCGACGATAAACCACCAGGCTTAACGACGCCGGAACACGTCTCTAGCCTAGACCTCTAAAGTATGAGCGTTAGATTCCAATGCGTTGTTTAGGTTCATTGAATAAATTTTACGTTGATCTTTTAATTAAGTTTCGGTTGCTGGCCTTAGCGAATGTAATCTCTCGAATGTCCTAAATGCCACTACATGCAAGAATTGTCTTCGTTTCGTTTGGATGAAATCTAGCTACAGAAGAGTTAAGAGGTTCACACAAACAAAACGATGCCAAAAGTTCTAATGCAGCTAATCAACAAGAAAGAAAAAATCTTTTCTCTTTTATTTTTTTTTTTGAAAGCAAAAACTAACATAACATGCTAATTGATGAAAAGCAAAAATATTTTTCTTTTCTTTTAAAAATAATATGATAATGCACTTAAGGGGTTTCAAGAGATATTCACAATCGGATAATTCAATCCAAAGAATCTATAACTAGATCTGAAACATAAACAATAACCCAGCAAAGCAAAGAAAAACCAAGATCTTCAAGGAACTATGTAAGCTAAGTCACAATGAAGTCAGGTAAAAACAAGCAAGCTAAAAGCGAGATACTTGCAGTATGAAATGCAAAACTCATATGACCACCAGAAGAATATGGAAATCAATCAACAAAAAGACCGGATCTGTAAATCATCAATCCAACAGACTTCCAGGAGGCATAAAAAAAGCAGAAAGACACAGACCCAAGTTTAAGAGACTGGCAAACAAGCTTATTAAAAAACTTAAGCAGTGCGGCGCGACTGTAAGTCTGCAACTCGCGCTAAACAGAGATTGGCACGAGTTGTCTGAGAGCAACACGCGCCAACCAGCGCGACTGTTCAAAGAAAAAATGCGCTGGCGGAGTTTGCCAGGCAAAAAGACAGAACGGATGGTCTCAGGCTTGGCTTCTAGTATCTAGACAGAGCCAGCAAGTAAAAAAGACAACAAGAATTCTAACCAAGAAAATTATTCAGAGAAATAACCGAGAGAAAAACGACATGCGAGGCAAGATTGAGATTGCCCAGTTTGTAAACTGAACCGGAGATCTACTGAAATGGCGTTGATCTACTTCACTTCTGCATAGCAGAAGTGTTTCGAAGGCTGCCTGGCCGCTCTTCAGACTCCGTCCACAATTTACAAATCAAACAATACAAACACAATCAACAACCAACTCCCCAACGGAGTCGCCAAATTGTTGAGTTGGTAAATCCCCTCTGCGGACAGAGGCGATCCCACTAGCCCGACAGGGGTCTAGCAACAATCATACACGCTGCACGCAAGTTCCTAATCGCATAATTTAAAGGTTGATCAGAAAGATCTACTTGGAATCCAACGCTATTTGTCGTGGAAGAAACGTCGCTCCTGTCCTTTAGCTTTGGCCGGTCACTATCCTTACGTTCCACGCATGGACACCTGCACAAACAAAGAACAATCCAACACAAGCGTAAAATCCAATATCATGCAATTATATATCAGTCAAGCAAGATACAACTCAAATATCATCAAAAGAATATGTAAGTGGAACCATAATGACAGTCATTCATTATTCAATAAAAGAAGAGAAGAATTACAACCAAATAGGCTTGACGTTGAAATCTCCTCCAATTGGGTCAGCAGCTAAACATGCCTTGCAAAGTGACTTCCTCTCTCAATATTTCGGCAGCATAACTTCTCTCTCAGCTCTCACTATCAATCCAGCATAATCTTAGCTCACCTTAGCTCTTGCAAAACTTCAAAACTAGCTGGTTCAATGCAGGGTGACAGTTATTTATAGATGGAGGAGGAGGAAGTATTCATTGTATCCGGACACTTACTGAAGATTTTGCATTGTCCCAGAATAGCCTTTGGACTGGGTTGTCATGGATGAAAAAGACGACACTCGATCACTTCCATGGGATTTTTCCCCAGAGAACTGCATGAGTAATGGAGGAAAAAACAATTCAATGCGCGTTGGCCAAAAATCATGACCAATTTTGGGTGGTGCGGGCTTTGTTCTGTGACAGCGCGTCCATGGGTGCGCCCTATTTGGAGGAACTGAGCCATTGGCGCGGGTTAGACACTGTGGACCCGCGCTAATGAAAAAAGGGCATTTTTTGGGCTAATCTTCAAAAGGTGTCTTCAGGGATATTGAAGTTCATACTTAGGAGACTCCAATGCAAGTGTTTTCAAGTTGTGTCACTGGTCACAGGTCTGTAAATGTGTCCTCCAGTGTGCGACAGCGGGGGTAACAAGGACGGTGACCAACGGTGACAAATTACTGCGTAACACCAGTTGATATGGATGTTTCTTATGATTGTGAATTGAACTTGTCTACAGATTTTGAACCAACTTCCTTTAAATAAGTTGCTTCTCATGATGAATGGAAAGAAGCATTGCAAAAGGAGTATGATGCCCTCATAAAGAACGGCACTTGGAAGCTGGTTGATCCTCCATTTGGAACCAAACCAATTGGCTGCAAGTGGGTCTACAAGAACAAGTACAAAGCTGATGGCTCACTTGACAAGCACAAAGCTAGGCTTGTGGCAAAAGGTTTTGCACAGAACGAAGGGGTCGATTATGAGGAAAAATTTTCCCCCACAGCAAAATGGGCCACCATCCGGACACTCTTTACACTAGCAGCTTAGAATGGTTGGAAAGTCCATCAAATGGATGTAAAAGCTGCCTTCTTGAATGGAGATGTAAAAGAATTTTTTTTTTATGTCCCAGCATGAAGGATTTGCTGTGAAAGGACATGAACATAAAGTATGCAAACTTGTGAAGTCCTTGTATGGCCTCAAACAAGCACCACGAGCTTGGTATGAAATGCTGACTGAGCATCTTCTGAAACTCAACTTCAATCATTTTGATCTTGATGATGCAACTTTATTTGTCAAGAAAGTTGGCAAAACAGTTGTATATCTTGTGGTATATGTAGATGATCTTTTAATGACAGGGAACAATGAAAGTTATATTGCATCCATAAACAAGGAATTGGGGAAAAGTTTTGAAATGAATGATTTTGGCTATGTTCATTACTATCTTGGCATTGAAGTAACCCGACATCCAAAGTCCATATTTCTTTCTCAAAAGAAATACATTGGAGGTTTGTTAAACAGATTTGGCATGACAGAATGCAATCCTCTTACCACTCCAATGGAACAAAACTTAAAACTCACATCTATTGAAGGAAAGGAATTTGAGGATGCAACAAAGTATAGACAGCTTGTAGGAAGTCTCAACTACCTTACTACTACCAGACCAGACATTTCATTTGTTGTTGGAATCCTCTCCAGGTTTATGCAAAAGCCTTGTGAGGGACATTGGTCTGTTGCAAAAAGAGTTCTAAGGTACTTGAAGGGAACTCAAGACCTTGGAATCAAGTATACACAGGCGGACGACTTCAGCTTGATTGGATACTCTGATTCAGACTTCGATGGAGACAAAGAAACTGGGTATCTACTTCAGGATATGCTATGAGTCTTGGATCAGGAGCTGTCTCCTGGAGATCACACAAACAATCAGTTCCAGCAGATTCCACAACAGAAGCAGAATACGTGGCAGTAGCTGAAGCAACAAAAGAAATTGTGTGGCTCAGGAAAATTCTTGAAGATTCGCAGGTAAAACAAGTACAATCAACTCCACTCATGATTGACAACACCTCTGCAATAAAGTTGGCCAAGAACCCAAAGTTCCATGATCGTACAAAGCACATCAATACTAAATATCATCTCATCCGACATCATGTTGAGGCCAAAACAATCCATCTCCGTCATTGTTCCACAAATGAGCAAATTGCAGACATCTTCACCAAAGCGCTTGGAAGAGAAAAGCTTGAAAGATTTAGAACAATTCTTGGACTCACCAACATCCCTTCAGATTAAGGGGGGGGAATGTTGACACCTAATCCTCAGTGGTTGGGGGAATTGAATGTGAACAGTCATCAAGAAGATGAACTGAACGATCACATTCATGTATATAATAGATAGCTGGCTAATTGAATAAATGAATCAATTTTCTGGAGTTACTCCTGGCCTGACAGTTTCCACATATTGATCGGTCATGTGGTTGTAAGCAACTAGTCTTCTGCCGCCTTGAACAGAGTTTGAGGATTAAAAGAACCAAGCTCGTTTTTCCTGCAGATGAGTTGAAGTGTTTCGCAGCAAGGTGAGGTATAAAACGTGTTTTTTTTTTTTTCGGAATCCTACAAAAGTTAATGAAAAGTTAGTGTGCCATCGATAATATGATCTATTCATGATTAATTTGTTTGGCAACGTTCGCTCATTAAAAGAAAATTGTTCCTTGGTTTGGAAATACTATTTTTCGTGGGTATATTCGGTATGTCAAAGGTTTATTTAAAAATAGATTCATATTATAAAGCACGTGTTAAAAAGGGTTTATAAGATTTTTAAAAGGTCTAGTTTGAAGTTACTTTCAAGAGGGCTTATTGCCAAAAAGATTTGTTAAGAGTGGAAAGTTGGTGATAAAACTTTTTTAATAAAAGGTGTATGGCGAATGGCCTGTGGTTTTTAAAAGGTTTTATGAAGGAAAGATTTGAATAGAGTTTTATTTTAAGCGATTGTTTGATTAAATTAAAAAAATTATTGGCAAGAGAATTAAGGGCTTTATAAAGTCCATTCTTTTAAAAAAATATTTTTTTGTTTTGTCAAGTATGACAATTTTTGGGGTGAAGATTGTGTATTACGGGGCATACTGAAAATTTTATTTTTTTCGAGGGCGATATGGAAGACAACTTCATGCAATCAGCAAAGCAACTATAAGAAAAGGAATGACAACAGTCATGGGTCGCAAAGCGTGACTGAAGAAGACTAAGAAAAGGAATCAAAAAGAAGAGGCAGAGATTGTTGCCATGGTTAGAGAGGTTCAGGTCACACTAGAGGAATTGAGAAGTCTAGCAGAAGACAAAGAAAAAGCAAGAGTGATTGGTGTAGCTTTGATTTGCTACCACCACCTTTATTTATAGGTAAATATTTTGATCTTTGGGTTATCAGGATGTTAATTTTTCTTCGAGCTAAAGAATTAATTGAGTACGATTCTAATAACCCATATGATGAATTATGTGATGTTTTAGCATTGAATTTTATAAAACAAGCATTGGATGATGAGTGTTTTTGCAAGGTAGCAAAAGCTACAACTTCCAAGGAAGCATGGAAGATCTTAGAAGAAGAATTTGGTGCAAGAGAGAGTGACATGCAACAACAAGATGTGTCACAATTTGTTGAGTCAACCGCAGATCTGAGAGTATATGAGCAAGACTCTGAGACAAAAATAGAGCTTGGAGATCCCACTCAAAAGTGGATGATGGTTTCCAAGACCATCAAATTCAAACCCATTATGCAAGCATGCATATGGATGAAGAAGATGCAACAAAGATTGTAGAGAGAGAAGCAACAGCCTTTATGTGTGTAATAGAGCAAGAGCAAATAAATGCTCAAGGACTCCACTATAACGTGGATGACACAGATGATTGTGAATCCCACTGTGATGATGCACATGTGGATGATGATTGCAAAGTGAGATGTGAATTGGTGCAACCAACTGCAGTTGATGGATTTGGTGAAGTTGAAATTGTCAATGAAATTGACAATTAGCACAGGAATGCTCGGATATCCCACCATAGTGTCGATAAAAATTATGTTGATGTTATGTGTGGTTTCGTTTTTGAAATAGAGATTGATTGTGGAAATATGGTAAGCACAATGTTTGATGAAACATTGAAGGTTGAAGCTGCCACTGTAGCAACAAGATATGAAGTAGTTGGAACTACTCATGAAGTAGTAGTTGATGATCAAGAACAGGAAAAAGTGATTGAAGAGTTTTTCCAATGGAGTGTACTTTCCGATTGCACTTGGGAAATTCTTCTTTAATTTGTTATTTTTTCTTATCATTAAGTATTAAGTTTCTTATATCTATTTTTTTTGGGTACCACAATGAATACATGTATGTTGGTATTATTATGTCATTGCTGTGTAGTAACATTTAGGATCAATTCTTATGTATTATTTTGTTGTGTATTGACATTTAGGATAGGTTTTTATCTATTAGTTTGTTTGTATTTGATAAATTTCTCAATTTTTAACATTATTTTTTTATCTTAAATTTCGTGGGACGACAACGCGTCGCTCTTTCGCTCCGGGTTTTAAGGGTGGACGTAATCTAAATTGTATGAGTTGTGGCATTAATTATTTACTTGTTAAACCAATATCCTCATGTTTAACACCACTTCAGAGCCCCATTCAATTTCACCATCACTAAAAAATCTAACTTAACATGTTATATAATCTTTATAGAATTAATTTTTCATTATATAATGTTGAGTTAAATTATCTTTAAAAAGAAATAACTATTAATGGTTAAGAGCATGTGTTTCCTCCTAAGAGGTCATAGGTTCAAAACCAAAGGGGGTAGAGTATGTATGCCTTAGTGGTCAAATCGCTACGCGGAGGTGGGTCCCTTGTCCCACAAACAAGCAGTTCTCATACACCAATTTCATGTCTCACTTGACTATGACCTTAAAATTAGATAATAATAATAATGTTTTAATTTTTGTAATTTTTTAAATAATAAATATTAATATTTTTATATTTCTTATTTATTTATTTATAGATAAATAAGGTTCTCAATATTTCTTTTTGGAGCTTTTAGGTTCTATAAATACATCCCATCCCTTCTGAATTTCTTACCGGTCAGCGTGCGTTGTGGTCCTCATATCAACACTTTCAAATCAGTTTTATTTTTCATGTAGGGTCTCTCGAGGATTTTATTGTGTTTAATGAAGAATTTTCGTAGCATTTTGATAATGTTTGACGGGTTTTTGAAGATTTACTACCCATAAGATTTTAGCTTTTCAAGTATTTTTGTTTGGCTTGAAATTTTACAAACGGTCGAGCTTTGTAAGGGTTTTTGCACCATTGATCTCTTGAGAGGTTTTGAACAATTATGTCTTCCTCGGGATCTTTAGATTTTCATATGTGAAATATGAATCGAGATCGCTTTTGCAAAACTTCCCTAATCTGGTTAAAGTACAGATATTGGAAGTTTTGTTGACTGTACATAATAGTTCAAGTCTTTCGATGCTTCTCTAGATCTAAAGGATTTGGACACATCTGAGATCTGTTCGTTTTCTTTTATTTTGTCTATTTCCAGGTTGATTATTATTATGCTTGCTACCTTGTAATATTTTCCAGCCTTTTGTGGCTTCATTTGAAGAATATTTTCTAAAATTTGTGAAAGAAAATTGAAGAAGATTTTATGAAATTTGACAAAAAAAAAATTGTAGAAGGTTTTTTGAAAGTTGTCAAAAATTTTTGAAGAAGATTTCCTAAAGTGTAATTTTTTAGATCTGTTAGGGTTTTTGTGTATCATCCATCGTTTGATGTGAAGATGTTTCCTACCAAACCTAGTAAAAGTTAGGTCCTTAATGTCTGGAAAAGGTAATTGTCTTCTTTATAATCCCTCTTATTAGTTCATTAGTGATAAAATATCTGCCATTTGATATGCAGGTCTTGTTCATTGGCTTTATTAAAGGTTGAAGATGCAAATCTTTATTAAAACCTTCAATGGAAAGATAATAACTCTTGGATTTGAGAGCTTTGACACCATTGAAAATGTCAAGGCCAAGATTTAGGACAAGGAAGGTATTCCTTAGACCAGTAGAGACTCATCTTCGCTGGTAAGTAGCTCGAGGATGGTTGAACCCTGAAGGACTACAACATCCAAAAGGAATCTACTCTCCACTTGGTTCTCTGTTTGAGGGGAGGCATGCAAATATTTATCAAAACCCTCACTAGAAAGTTCATTACCTTGGAAGTCAAGAGCTCTAAGCTCTGATACTGCCCACTTGAAGTCAAATATCGACCTGTCCTTCTTGGGTCTCCACCTTACACACTGAGACCGATAGTTACCCGACCTCACCAACAATCGAGAGGCTAAATTTTGAAGTAGTTTATTAATTTTGGGGAAGGTCAGTCGTTGTGCAGACGTACTATACTTATTTTTAATCTCATCTTCCCAAGTTGAGACATTAAATCCACCCATATTTTTAACTCAAATCACCTAACAGGACATTAATGAAGAAGAAAAACAAAGATTGACAGTGGGGGAATGTTGATGACGGTGTCGGCTTAAGAGTCTTCATAAACATGCTCAAGCATGCACATCTATTTTTTATTTGTGGCTCCCGCTAGAAACAAATCGGAGGTCGACTCTCACTATGAAGTAAGAGCTTGACCTTGCCCTATTTTGTCTTCCACTTCACACACTTTGATTACATATGACACTCGACTACATCGACCATCGAAACCCACAAATGGAAACTAAATACAAACTCAACCAGCCTCATATATAAAGTATTCTTCATATATATATATGAAAATTATATATTTTCCCATATTAATTAATAATATTAAAATACAATTTAAAACTTTTTTTTTATGATTAAGTAATTATTCCATACTTGAAACCAAGGTAACATAGAAAAAAGGCCTACGCTGGTACTGATCACCAGGCATCTATTTTGGGGGACGAAATTTTATTAACATACACATAATGTTATAGTATCTATAACTTTGAAATTTAATTGATGTTATGAGGAGACCATAACTTTATCATATTTCTCCAAAAATAAAATACCAAAAACAGATACCATTCTTAAGATTCTTATTAGGAATAAGAATAGATAACAAACAAACAGTTAATCTGCACTTCTAGGAATTGTCCTCTTTGCTGAAATTCATCATTGTAGGTTTCAATTGTTTTTAATTAATGGAAGGATGTTGTTTTTTTTTTTTTTTTTGAGAAAAAATTTTTGATTGTTAAAACCCCCTGTTGTCTCCACACTCTATCCATCCATACATGTTGGTCAAATCCTTCCCACAATTTTTTCTTTTTAAGCAATTCTCATTCATTTTCACATATCTAACTTTCCATATCGATTAAAAGAGAACCAAAACGTTTTCTATAATCTTGTAAAAACCAGACTTCAAAACCATGCACAACTCTTATGTAATTTATAATTTATGTTATACTTTAAAAATATAATTCTACAACACGGAAAATAAATACATTTTCGTACTGTTCTTACAAAATAGATCATAATTTCAGAGAAATCTCAAATAGAAAAATCACAAAATGATAAAAGGATTCTTCTCCTATGATTACTGTTGCTCTGCATGGATGTTGATATTGCCAACATGGGTACTGAATGCATCAACCTCTTGGTTAGACATGCTTTGGAATGAAATTTGGGTAATTAGATGGCATGAGAAGATTCACATGCAATAACATGGAAATGTAGGTGCAAATAATTATCAGGTGCTTCCCTTTTATGATAAAGTGATTCTTCTCCTATGATTATTGTTGCTCTGCATAGATGTTGATATTGCCAACATGGGTACCGAATGCATCAACCTCTTGGTTAAACATGCTTTGGAACAAAATTTGGGTAATTAAATGGCCGAGAAGATTCACATGCAATAATAGGGAAATGTAGGTGTATAGAATTATCAAGTGTTCCCTTTTATAGCTTCTTGTGTGGTACTTGATTCAAATTTTTATCAGTCATATGTGACAGTTTTCTTTCTCAATTACAGGAGGTCCTGAATTCTAAATGGATAGAACTTTATCTGATTAGTTGACTATTATTTTGGCATGAATCCATGCAAACTTAGTCAAGTTCCAAGCGTTGTCGGGGTTAGAATCAATTGCCCTCTTCGCATTGTTTGATGAGACCAGATGCTGAACCTTACTCTATCATTTTATAAACTTCACCAAGTTCATGATGTAGTATAAACCAAATTCTTCTATCAGTGGTGGTTTAAGGTACGCTACCAACCAAAATATGCTCATGGAGCATGAATCTGTCTCTAGATACAACTCTAAATATGGCTATGGTTGAGTCTCGCTCTAGGCTATGGTAGATAGCTTTGGTTTAGGGTGTGGCTCGGAATCGCTTAATTTGATTTTGAATCTGGTAACTGACCATCAATTTCCCCTTGTTAGATACAAGGTGAGAAGATGAATACATCTCCACTGTAATACATGTCAAAACCCAATAAAAAAATATGAGGTATGATAGATATATCTTCTTTGCTATTGAAGACCATTTCCAAGAAGTGACCCATCCAAGGTGAATCCTTTCTCTTACAGTCTTATGTCTAGAGCATCTTTCTGAATAATGAGTGTGTTTTCTACAATTCCTACAAGGGTGAAGAACACTAATTTTTCACATGTCCAACCCAATCACAATGTTGGCATCTGAAAATATGAAATGTTTGTGGAAGAGGAGTAATATGTGCAATGGGTGAATATGAATTGTCCTAAAGAAACTCAACACTTTGAAACTTGATGCATTTAAAGTAGTCTAGAATGTGAAAGGATACATCCTTTTCATATCCAAGACCAATTTTGTGCTTGTTTCTCACAAGTTATTCCTAAGGTTTAATGATGGGCTTGGGAAGTGAAAGATGAACTTCTACATGTTGATTTGAAACTGCTCCTGAAGTGGTCTCCCTAATATGATTAGGTGTTGGCTACTGGTAAGAGCTTATCTCAAACTCAAAAGGTGAATTGTTCTGAACATGAACCACTTAAAAATGATCACTCTTTTGATGTAGTTCATCTTGCTAGAGTTAATATTCAAGTTGCAAAAAGCCATTCTTGTCTTGTGCATTTTGCAAACAAATGTGAATATCAGTGAGAGAGGCCTTGTTTATTTTCATTATGTCGTCAACAATAGAGAGTATTAGAGTTTTCATAAACTCTAGTAACTCATCAATTTGATCCATTTTAAAGGCATTGGCTTCAACGACTAAAATGAGTAAGGCCAACACCAAGTGAGGGTGCAGACAAAGAGGTGTCACAATATGTGACACATATGAGATAATACATTCACCGACATCTAGTTTTTTATTCAACCCTCTAGAAGATAGTTCAAGAATGAAAATTATTCAAATAATACCAATACAAAGTTTGGCACGATAATGTTATTACTTTGCTTCTTAAGGCTTGGTGTAGTAGAATTTTCTTTTGGGAAAAACCCCAGCTTCAATGACACTGATGCTTCAACTTGATAAGAAGTGTATGTCCACATTTTCTTATGTTGGAACCTAAATGAGCATATACACAATTTTCAAGCACGTTGACTACACTATCAACATGGAATATGATGGGCATCCCATATCTGGTTTTCTTTAACAACCATGAAAAGAGGTGTTAGAAAGTGGTTTGTCACAATTGCACTGAGTATCCACATGTGCAATGAATGCAATCAAATTGACACGATATTTTAGATCAGGAATAATGATCCCTCTATCAACACTCGAAAGAAATAATCATGTATTGGACTATGTAGGAATACTTGAGACACATAATGGTTGGAGGGAAAAGCATGCTAGATTTTAAGTTTCTCCTTAATTTCCACTACGTTGAGCACTATGTCTAATGAAGAAGGTTGTGCAATCAATTGATGGTTTGCTTCCCACAAATGCACATTGGTTGCATATGTATATGCATATAACATTAAAAAACAAGTATAAGCATCACACTGATATCATTTTCAACAATCCAGACCCTCGTGGCATTGTAACTCAATAACATAACCAAAATTTCGGCACAACAGTGAACACACCTAAATAGCATAGAAAACAGGATTGACCTGCTTTAAAGGCCACCACTCTGAAGCCCTCAATCATCAAATTAAAACATCCTAAAGATTTCAAATCAAACATAGGCCACATGCCATCGTTCTAGCCGTGAGGAAGTTTCTTTGTGTTAAAATATCTTTTGAGGTGGCCTACAAAATAGTCAGAATGAGAATATTAACATTGGGGGTGAGGGGTGTTGCAGTTGTAAAATTAATCAATGTTATAGTATAAGCCTAGTACTACTAGTGGGAACTCTCTTAAAAGTGATATTTTATGCAGGTTATCGTAGTTATACAATAGCTCTATCAGAATATAGTGAAACTCCTACTGTGACTGCAAGAAATGCATCACACTGTGATGATATTTGGGATCTCAATATAAATAAATTAATGTATACATTGTTGGTCAAGAGGGTGAATAATATACAATATGGTTTTAAGGACCTACATATATTTATGGAATGAAAATAAATACATACTATGACTCGAGTCTAGGTGCAACAACACACATTACATGCATGGGAGAGAATGCCTAAGTCAAGACTGATCACAAAACAATGGGACTTGTGGGATTGAAAGATTATAACTTGGCTTGATCAATGGATGATTGAAAGTACACCTCTAGGTTTATTTTATGTCTTGAATCTACTCCTATTGCTTGGTCCTACATGAAACAATCAATGATTGCATCATATATGGAAGAAGCTAGGTATCAAGCTACAGTTCTCATAAGTCAAGAAGCTCTTTGGTCACAACAATTATTGCTTGAGTTTGGCATTCAACAAGATCAACCTACTCTTCTTTGGTGTGACAATCATAGTGCAATACATATTTCTATAAATCCTATGCAACATCAAAGGACTAAACATGTTGAGATCCATATGGATTTCATTTGCTAACTTATTCAAGATGGTGTTCTTAGCTTGGAGTATGTATTTACTAAAGAACAAGTAGTAGATATTTTCACAAATTCCATTGCATCACCAAGGTTTCCCATGGTTTTTTCAATTACAAAAAATGCTTGGAGTGAAGGAAGTTATCCTTGGGTGGTCATCTTGAGTTCTCCTTCCTTCACTTCCTCGTTATCTTTCTTTCTTTCTTTTTTTATGCACTCTTTTTTGGGGGCGAATTTTTTCCTACAGGTTTTTCTCTCTTTTTCATCTTATGACTGATTGTACATGGATTTCTAAGTAGGCCTCATTGTTGAGACCCATTCTTTGTTTTCCTTTTATTTCCTTCATATGTTTCACTATAGGGGGATGTTAGAGTCCCAATAAAAAAGACTTGGAACTCATAAGCTTATGTGGCATTAGTATCTGCTACATTGTAAGTCTTATCTTCTAACTATTGCCAAAAGCTTCCATTGCTCCTATAAATCAAGTTGATGCATAATTCTTTCTCTCAAACTATAAAATAATTTTTTTGTTCTTCAATTTTCTTAATATGTTTTGTAAAAAACTTTTAGATCTGGTAATCTAATTCGTGTGTATATTTACACTATTACCATGTTCACGGGATAACTTATCTAACTTCAATAAATCTGAACCATGACTAAAACTCTGAAACTTGCAACAACGATGAGGACAATCTCAACTAACATAAGTTAAGTTGTGTTATCTCAACTAACATAAGTTAGATTGTGTTCAAAGTAGTGACAAGAGCAATGGTTGGGTAACATATTACAATAAAACTATGTTTTACATTATTGTGCAATGATGAGAGAATCAGAGTTACAAACTCCTTTAGGGTAATGGAAAAGCAAAATCTACTAAATGATTCCTTATCTCATTCACTACAAAATTGATAGTGATGCGTGACAATGGAGTCAAATTGACCTTCAATTTTGGAGGTTCATCTCAACGCACGTGAGATTAGTCATGGGTATGGAGTGAGAGTTTTGGTTAACGCACGTGAGATTAGTATGGGTATGGAGTGAGAGAGTCCAATAAGAATAACCATCCAAATGGGCAGTCAACTCTAGTATGCGAGTTTTATTTGAAAATATATTTTTAAGAAATATTTTAATAAAAAATCTTATATCACTCCCATGTGTAGCATCTTTTCTTTCCCAAAAAATTTATTTTTTAGGGTTATGGTCAAAATATTTTAACTTTATGTGTTTGTAGGTAGCTTTTCTAGTGTTTTATCCCTTTAAAAAATGAATACTTTAAGATTACGTTTTGATTCGAAACAATAATTTAACGCAACGTTTAGATGTGAAAATGGTATATTTATTTATTTTTTACCATTTCATGGTAAGTGGTGAGAAAGAGAGAAAAAATGTAGTTTAATTAATTAATTTTCATTTTTAATTAAAAATGAATAAATATTTATTAAATTATAAAAATAAATTACATATTTTGTATAATTTAAATAGTCATATAATGAAAATATATAATATAATTTTTTTTGAAAAATAATATTATTACTAATATAAACTATAAAATATTGCTACTTGGACTTGATTGCTAAGGACATAGGTGTTGTAGCACATAATTGAGCATTAATTGAATTTCTTTGTCCTTCTATAGGCATCGTCTTCCTCTTGAAGATCTCCTCTTTCTTCCCTACACTTCTCCCCTGATAAAATCTCAGAATGGCGTGCCCATTGGGTTATTTTAATGCAATGTTTTGGCATCTTGAGTCCTCGTTATCCATGGCACTATACATTCTTTGTGGTTTGGATCATACTGTTATGAAAAAAGATCAGACGGTTCAGTTAAATTATAATATAAATGCTTAGTTTATTAGTGTTATAAAGTAAAAAAAAAATTATCAAAAAAGTTTAACGATGTTCATTATATTTTTATGCAGTTCTTTCTATATTAAAAGTTATAAATATTTTCATTTTATAAAAATACCAATACATAATATTTTCGTTTTTGTTTATCGTCTTCATATGTGCAATTGATTTAAGAGTAAGTTTCACGATTCATTTTGTATGATTAGGTGAAAAAGAATGAGTATATATAGGTTTAAGAATACAATAATTATATATAGATTATTTATCTCAATGATTAACCAAAATATATTTAATAAAAATAGGATAATATATTTAATAGAACTTTCCATTCTTATTTTTATATACTATACTTATAATTACTATTTTCTCTTGATATAGAACAAATTATTACACTTAATTTATTTACAAATAAAATTCAATATTAATAAATGTAAAAAATTAAATGAGGGGAAAAATATTTTTTATAAATTTTGAACCACATAATATAGTATCATAACTATTTAATTAGTATATTAATAACTCATGCTTTTATTTATTTATGTACAGATAAAAAAAAATAATATTAATAATTAAAAAAAATATAAGATATAAAATTAGAATTAAAACATTTTTTTTAATAAAATTTAGAACCAAATAAAATAATATTATAGTCATTATTTTCTGATTAACTAGTTCCAAAGGTGAATATAATTATGAAATTCAATCTCCTAAGGGAATACATCTTTTTTACCATTTGTTTCTTTTCATGTATTGACTTTTTAAAAAAATGGTTCTTATTAATTTTGTCTAATATCATGAAGCTACATCACTACTTTATTCATTATTATCAAAAAAATTATCACTTATTTGCAACGTCATTGTCATGGTAAATTAGTAATTTATCATAAATCAATAGCATTGGTCTCAAATTGGGAAAAAGAAAGAATTGGAAATTAAAAATACCATGAATTATATTTATTTAAGTAAATTTCTTAACTTTAATAATTATGCATGAAAAAAACAATAAAGTCAATAAATTTTTGGAAAATTGATATTCGAAGAGAGCCTCATTCCCCGGAAAGATACTAATAAAAAGGTGAATTTGATAATGATTATATGGATTGTAAAATTTAGTAGAACAATGGTATTGTAAAATTACACATTGGCATGACTGAATTGCACATGTGTTGAAGGGAATATTATGTGATCTATGAAGAAACCCAAGAGATGATTATATGATTTTTTATAAATGCTAAAACATTTTAAATAAATAAAATGGAATAGGGTCTCATAATGGCATATTGAGATTCCATGACTATTTAAACTAAGCAAAAATAAATATAAAACTAAGAAAATATCTTAAACAACTAAGTGAAGCCATATGTTCTCAAGTCCTCATTGTGTTCTCCATTTTGTTGTGTGTTTTTTCATGTATCTCTGCACCATAAACTTATATGTCAACAAATTTTGGAAATGAAGAAAGACAAGTATGTGAGCAAATAACACAACAATGTAATCAAATCTAGAACTAATAACATATATTGGCTAAACATCCATTTAATAAAAAAAATAAAAATAAAATTAATGAATATAATAACATTTTAGTTGGATAAGGGTGGCAAGGTGGTGGGTAAAGAGCTCTTCTTAATAATCCAATGGAAGGACAATATAAATAAACTAATGTCCCCATATGAGTGGTTCAAAATGTGATCCACAATTCTCGCCATTTGACACTTCTTTGATTCTTCGAATAGACTGTGACTTCTCTACAACACTTTCCAGGCTCATGCATCTCTTAGTGTCTTAATAATGATTTTTTTCATAGATTTTCTAGTGTTAACAACCATCTTCTTTCCTTTGCTTACATGTCCATGATGTCACCTTATCATATACATACCATTTCAGTGTGATATAATAATTTCAATTAAAAACAAATTGTTTTATACTGATTTCATATAAAAATAAAATTTCTAAGTATGCTTTTCTTTTCAAAATATTTAATTCTTATAAATAAAAATACTTGATTTTTATTATAAATCCATGTTTATTTCTCATTCTGTCTACTATCTAAACTTTCAATAAAACAAACAAATATAAACAATCATACATATAATTCTTTCATATATCATTGACAAGCTTCCCTAAAATAATCTCAAAATTATTTCATATTACTACGATTCAACATTTACTCCAATAAAAAAAACTTACCGCGTTTTATTTTAAATTATAAAAACATTACCATTAAACAAATTTAAATCCTTTCAAACACTTTCAAAAATTCCCAAATCACGAATGAAATAACATAAAATAACTATAATATATTAATAAAATAAAATCACCATAACATATCAATCATGTATTTTATTACTTCTCTAACTATATTATAATTTACCATAAAATATTCACGTCATTGGCGAAAGGAGCCGTAAAATGGAGATCGAATCAACAATAATCCCTCACGTGCATAGATTGAGAAAGAACGTACAAATTGGTCGATTAAATAGCAGAGTTGTGTTAGGGTAAAAAACTGGACCGTGAGTTAGTCATAAAGTCACGTGTCATCCTTACCTGCCGTAGCTCCCGTAGCGGCTAGGCAACGAAGTCAAATTAACGTACTAATGTCCTCTTCTACTCTCTCTACGTATAAGTATATACGAAGCATACGAGGAATAGGATCCATAGAATATAGAATAATACTGCTCTCGATCTGGTACGAGGAATAATTCGGATTGATTTCGCTGCATACTTATCCAGTGATGGAATGTAACTGTGTACGTTACGGTTAAGCTCGGGAATCTCTTCTTCGATTTCTATTTTTGCATATTGTTAAGTTTGTCATGTGTAAACTTACATGACACATACATGTAGATTAGAATTATTAACTTGCAATGTTTCTTTCTTTAAGATTAATATGTGATATTTGATCAAACAACGTTTGTAGTTATTATCATGTTAAGATGAAGTATGTTTTTTTTACCCTTTTCATGGAGATGGTTTAATTTTTTTAAATTATAAAAAGTTTATTTTATATTTTAAAATTCGTTAAATCTCATTAAATATGGAAAGTTTTTTCTTATCAATTTTTTTCTAATCAAATATTTTAAAATGGTAAATTTATTTTAGGAAAAAGTTAAATGTATAAAAAGTAATTTATAAAGTAAATACTAAATTTAAAGTTTAAATCTGTGAGACAAGCTAATAAAAAAATACATCTATAAGCTATTCAATATAGTATGATATGATAAGTGGCACAACTCTCTCATGTAAGGTGCTTGTGATCATAGCATTTTTATATTATTTTCTAGTATTCATTTCATTTACATGTGTTTGTGATAATAGCATTTTTATATTATTTTCTAGTATTAATTTCATAAGTTCAATTTATATTAGTTTGTATTAGGGAGAATTTATTTAGCTATCAAGTTTATTGGATTGGAGTTATAAACTATACAATGGAAACAAGATGGAAATTAACCACAAGTTTGAGTTGTTTTTATTGTGGTCATAGGCTTCATTTTTAGAGTTGTTTTTATCGGGAAGAATCGCCTTATTAGAGTTGTCATTCATAAAAGAAGCAACATAATTATGTGTTAATCTATTATTTATGATGCACATGTTGAATAAGGCATTAATCTGTTGAATGAGGTATTAGATCTGCATATTGAATAAATGGTGTACACTACTTAAGTTAGAAATAATGGAGAAATGGTTGTGGTTGTAACACATCTTCTTAGTTTAGGAGTAGTTCCTAGAATTTAGGAGGTTGTTTACAACTACCTATTTTTCAGTCATGTATTTAATATGTAATATTCATTCATGCATGGAAGGTGAGTAAACGAGAGAGAGAGTCTCCTCCTTGTTTGAGTGCAGTCTCCAAGTGATGTACACACCTGTGAAGCTGCAACTCCTCCTTTTAATTCAAAGTTTGATTTTTATCTTGGTATCAGAGCTTAGGGTAGAGGTAGCCTTAATTTTTTTTTTTAGGATGTATCATTAGTTGCACATCTGTAGTGGTAAGGAGTGCATACAAAGCTATCTGTGTGATCAGGTGGAACTGCAGTAACACCTGGAGCGAAGGGTCTCAGATGACTGATCATCTCTGAGCCGAAGGAAGGGTTGGATCAGACTTAATGTGCGCTCGGGAATGCAGAAGTGGATTGGCGCTCTTTTCTAGCAGAAAGACGAGCCAATTGGCGCTCTTTTGAGCCTGAAAAGAGAGCCAGAAAAGAAACAACTAAATTGGCACCGAACCGTGCCTGTTAAGTGCGCCAATTTTCGTGTACATCGTGAATTTGTCTTTTCCGCAATTGGCACGGATTTCTAGTTGTTCAGAGCGCCATAGAGACAACCTCTTTCTCTCTGGAAATCTGCAATTTTTTGTTGCAGATCAGGAGTTTCCCGGTGGTGGCACGTGGAGATTCTGCTCGGTGGTAGCAGATTTGATTTGCCCGGTGGTGGCGAATTGAGGATCCTTGATCAGCTCGGAGGTAGCAGATCGGATCTACCCGATGGTGGCAAATTGAGGTTCCATGATCCGCTCGGTGGTAGCATAACCGACCTGCCATGCGGTGGCAGTGCAGCTCCTCGATCTGTTCGGTGGAAGCAGATCGCCTTTGCCCGGTGGTGGCGTGTTGGAGCTTGTTTGTTGATCTGTTCGGTGGTAGCAGATAGGTTTTGCCCAGTGGTGGCACAGTGAAGTTTGTGATCTGCTCGGTGGCAGCAGATCGGACTTGCCGAGTGGTGACACAGTGAAGTTCCTAATCTGTTCATTGGCAGCAGATCGGACTTGCCCGGTGGTGGCCGATTGGAGTGTTCAGTTGGGCGAAAATGAACAACAGTTTGGAATCATACCTCCACGAGTCTGGCAAGCTCGATGGAACGAACTTCTCTAACTAGAAGTTCAAAATGCAAACTTTGCTGAAGAGTGCGAATGCATGGTTGATCGTCTTGGGAAATGAGCAGAGAATTGGAACACCAGCCCAAGAACAAGATTGGGATAAGAGAGAAACAAAGGTGAAATTCATACTGAAGATGTCTTTCAAAGACAACATTATCCCCCATATCAGAGATTGCAAGTCGGCCGATATATGGACCACAATCAAGAATCTGTACGAGACATAGAACACAAATCGTGTTCTGGAACTCAAGGGAAAATTGTTTGCATTAAAGATGGATGAGAACGAATCCGTTGGTGGATTCATGGCCAGAGTCAAGGATCTGAGAGACAAATTGGGAGCCATTGGAGAGAAGGTATCAGATTCAGATCTGGTTACACTTACACTGAACAGAATGACTGATGAATATCAGACATTCATCTCAGGGTTGTCAGCGAGAGAGAAAGCCCCCTCAATTGATGACCTGACAGCGATTCTGCTCCAGGAGGAGGAACGAAGACAAAATATGAAAACTCAGAGCAATGACTTAGCTCTGATGGCGAAGAGGCGACAGTATAGAGGAAAGCAGCACCAACACCAACATCAGCATCAACAACCGCAGCAGAAAGGGGCCAACTCTTTTCATAAGAAATCATTCAGAGGTATGATTGATAATTATGTTAAGAGATTTTTTTACTGTGGGAAGCCTGGCCACCAGATTAAAGAATGATATAAGAGGCAGGCGGATGAAAGAAAAGGCAAACAGAGGAAAAATCAGGGGTGTTTTGCTGGAGAAGAGGATGACCACAGCCATGATCTTCGATTATTCACAGTCGACTGTGCACTTTCAGCATCAAAAGGAGATGAGGATAATATATGGTATGTCGATTCTGGCGCATCCTCGCATATGATTGGTAAGAAATATTGTTTTGAGTTTCTTGAAGAGTCTGCATGTGGATCAAAAATTTACTTAGGAGATTATAGTGGGTATGAGATCAAAGGTTGTGGGGATATTCCTGTGAAGCTACCTAGTGGCGACATCAAACATCTCAAAAATGTTTTATATGTCCCAAGAATTAAAACGAATTTGATCTCTGTCTCTATGATAACAAACCAGGACATGCAGGTGCAATTCTTCAAGAATGGATGTGTCATTCAGGATAGCCAATTGGAGACAGTTGCAACAGGAGTACGCGTGGGGAATTTGTACAGACTGGATGCAAGGAGCATGCCACAACAAGCGATGGTTGCAACAACATCAACAGCTGAAAATCTCTGGCATCAGAGATTTGGGCATCTCAATTTACAAGATCTCATCTTACTCAAAAAGAATGGTATGGTCGATGGTCTTCCTTCTTTACATAATATCAAATTGGAATGTGACGGATGTGCATTAGGGAAGATGCATAGAGATGAATTCCCTTTGCATGTTAACATAAAAGAAAGAGACATCCTAGAACTAGTGCATACAGATATTTGTGGACCTATGCAGACTAGGTCTTTAGGAGGTGCATACTACTTTCTACTGTTTACAGATGACTGCACTAGGTTCTCTTGGGTATATTTTTTAAGCAAAAAGAGTCAAGCTTTCCGATACTTTAAAGAATTCAAATCTATGATAGAGAACCAAACAGGAAAGAAGATAAAGATTCTCCGCTTGGATCAAGGGGGAGAATACAGGTTAGGTGAGTTCATGAACTTCTGCAAGCAGCATGGGATATACAGCAATTCACAGTGCCACACACTCCACAGCAGAATGGAGTAGCAGAACGCAAGAATAGGACCCTTGTAGAGTGCGTGAGAAGTATGCTTCAAGGTAAGGGTATTTCTAATGGTATTTGGGCAGAAGCCACTAATACTACTGTTTATTTGAAGAATAGGAGTCCCACCAAATGTCTAGGCTTCAAACCCCCTTTGAAGCATTGTTTGGACTCAAACGAGCAGTCGGTCATTTAAGAATATTCGGATCTAAAGCTTTTGCTCATATACCAAAAGCAGATAGGAAAAAGCTAGACCCCAAAGCCTTGAAATGTATATTTGTAGGATATGGAACAAACTATAAGGCATACAAGTTATATAATCTTGTGACTCATAAAGTGTTTACAAGCAGAGATGTCATTTTTCATGAATAGACAGAAGATGGAAAGGAAGACTCTAACAATGACAGCCACATTCCATTCCTGATAGAACTGAACAGTGAAGAAGAAGAAGAGCAGGAGGAGGAGCAGGAGCAGAAACAGGAAGAAGTAGCAGTAGATAGTGTAATAAGTGATGATGCAGGCCCGGAGAGTGTTGAAACAGATAGAGTTGAGGTAAGTCCTTTACCTAGAAGTGAACTATCATGTCTATTTTTGTTGACAATAGTGAACTGCACTAAATGGTTTAAAGCAGATGAAGTGACGAATGTATCATTGTTCTTGTGTCGGACCTATTGGAGCGGTATTATTTCTTGATAGAACAATATATAATATATGTGCAAAAATTGTTAATGAATTGAAGTAGGGAAAAAACCATTATTTACTGAGGTTGTAAATTAGTGTAGATTGTATATTATTTTGTTATGTTACAAGTTTGGTTTAAGAATAAAAATCTACCATGAAGTTAAAGCTAGTCCTCAAAGGATAAGAGTAGAGTTCTACATAGTGGTTGTGTAATATCCTTGTGTAAAAGTTGTGGAGAATGAGGAGGAGAAAGAAGACTTAATGTTTAACAGATAATTGCATGAAGAGTAATGTAGTATCATAAATATTTTGGAGATGATGCTTCTCGTACTATGTTATGACCATAGTTGTTGGTTGATTGGTATGCGTGTTTCACCTGGGAATTGAATATATCATTATGTGTTGGGGGAGGTTTCTTAGAAGTATAAATGGTATCGCTCCGTGCCAACGATACCCGTGGTAGATATCCAAATTTTCTTCAAAGAGACTCCTTTGCTCAAATTAGTTTTGTAGTTTTTTTTTCTCTTGAGCTCTATTATTGAAGGAATCCATAAGGCAAGGAAAGCTTCTCGTACGACCAACCTATCCTTGCACGACATGGTGGCAATAGTGGAGCGGCATATCTATCGCAATGGATAAGGAATTACCGGATTTAAGTTATCGAGATAAAAGTTTTTAGCAGGTCGTGAGCTAAAACTTAAAAGTAAAATGAAAAGGCCTTCATATTTTGGGTAGCACATTATGTATATGCTAAGGGTGCTTTAAAGGTAGATCATATTTTTACGTTACAATGTTACATAGAGTTTTTCTTATCGGAGAATAAAATGGGGATTAATTTTCAAATCATTGTATGATCTATGGTTCAGTCTATGGTGATCTTGCACTCTAGAGGACTTAGAGGTCAGAGGTGTAAGGTACACTTCAAAATAGGAGTAGAGGTTCAACGAGCCGGTAACAACAAGATTATTGGAAATTAAAAGAAACCACACTTTTGTATTTATATTGAGCTATATGTATTATACTGTTCATAACTCCAAACAAGAAGAAGTGTAGATAGTAAATGCAAGTAAGTGGAACAAGTAGAAGGAAGAGAAGTAGGTGAACCCACAAAAGATATGTAAGTATTGTTAATAAATGCAAGTAAATCAAATCCAATCAAGGTATTTGATCTTCACTACCAATACTAAGTTCTAATTTCAATAAATAAATGAATAAATGATATATGATACATGAGTGT
>APFE030745896.1:29896-42955 GCA_000404065.3 Pinus taeda
CAGCAATTACATAACTCAGTTTAAGCATTATCCTCAACACACCAAATTCTCCCTGCGAGTTGTTTTTTTATTTTTCTTGTATTTTGAGCAATATGGCTTTTTGTTTATGGAATTCATGTAAAAAAATGACAATATCTTCTTAGCTTCAATACTACTCTCCTAACTAACCAATCTACTCAGAGTAAAACTTGAGAACATAAAACTTCCACACTATAAGATGTAACTTTTTAATCAATTAATGAAAATCCTTTGATTGACCATTTTTTTTGGGGGAAGATCTTGATTACGACCAAAATAATCTCAACAAACATATTTTAAGCTTATAATAAAAAAAATGCCAATAACGTGTTCAAACTAGTGATATAAGCTTTGGTTGCGTCACGTATTACAATAAGAAAATGCTGAATATGTTTGGTATTATTATCAAACTAGAAAATGCTGAATATATCAAACTAGTGACATGAGCTTTGATTGCGTCACGTATTGCAATAACTTGCTGAGTATGTTGGGTATTATTATCCAATGATGAGAGAATCCGAGTTACGAGCTAGTTTATTGTAATGGGAAAGCGGACTCTACTAAAATATTCCTTATCACATTCAGTACAACGTTGATAGTGATGCATGGCATTCCTTAGGGTTCATGTTAACGAACGTGAGATTGGTCATGGGTATGGAAGGAGAGAGTCCAAGAAGAATAACCATTCAAACGGGCAGTCAGCTATGGTATGCGAGTTTTATTTGAACATAGATGTCACCGAATTAATTTAATAGATAATCTTGTATCCTTAACTCTAGTATGCGAGTTTTATTTGAAATTAGATGTCTCTGAATTAATTTAAAAGATAATCTTGTACCGCTCCTACGTGTAGCAGCTTTTGTTAAAAAACATCAGTCTTAGTCCCACAGTCAAAATGGGTAACAACTATGGTATTTGATATATGCTGAACGCTCCACACAAATATAATGCTCCCTATTGTTCACTTCCTCCTATTCACATGAATATCAGGTGCATGGACCCGCCTTCAACCTGTTCATTTTCTTGGCAGGTTTCTAAAAGCTGTCATGTTGGGGGCTGCGGGCACGTCAGTCGATTGTAATTTTAGCCTATTAAGGCCATAATTCTCTCTAACGGCTTGTAGCAGTCAAATTAAAAGGAATGCCGATTGCACGTCCAATTGGACTCCAAAATTAGAGGACTCCACTTCAAACACGGCTCCACATAAAATAAAGCGCTCTCATGATATTGGCCACCTATTCGATAGGATTTAAGACGATGCTCCCCTGAAATTCCAAACATAATTTGATGAGAAGGTATGAATATCCGGATCTACTTTGTTGGTATTTTCATGGAGATATCAGTACCATTTTTCTTTTAAAGATCATTCGCAAATAATGACTTTTGAATTGAATTGACATGACCTTGGAATACTCTGCTTTTTCTAACTGCGACGAAACATGGTTGGTGCCGCACAGCGCCTACGGTCACGCCCTCAATCTTTTTTTTTTTCTATTGGGCGGGTGCGGCCCGACCGTGCATAATATCTATTCAATAAATATGCATATGGACTACACCTATTCACATGATCATACTTAATTCCACTTCGTTAATTAAGTAAAAGCATTCAAGACTTCATAATTCCATGTAAACCATTCTTAACATTTCCATAAACAATTAAACCGAACAATTGTAAACAAATGCAAGAACGGGAGGGGCAACTCCCAATTAAGTCTGCCCGAACCTTTTATTACAACCTTGTAATTTTTACAGCAAGTGTGCCGGGCCAAAACTCCACGACCAACACTTAAATCTTATTACAATTTGAAGGCGTAGAACAGCCTTATCTTCACTCTTACTTTCACGGCCAAGTGTGTATTCCCCGAATACCACTTGCCTTAAGCCTAGTGTAGAACATGTTCACGGTCTCTCGATTTATCATAGTCAACACTTAGTCTCACTGCTGACCAAGTCTTATCATTACGCTTGCTCTGTGGCCGAGTGCGCATTCACCAATGTCACTCCCTTAAGCCCAGCGTAAACCCGTTTCTGGTCTCCTCGTTCACCCTCTTCCCAAGTTCGACCTGTAACCAAAATCCGCCTTCTTAGTGCTACGCAAAGATTTGCGCATCCTCCATAAGTACCGCGCACTTCCTTTCTTAGATCGAGACTTTGAGAGCTCACCGAGTTGAGTGTGTTTCGAATGAGCCTCATGCTCATCCTTATATACACTTGCGTCCATGTTTTGGAGGGGTGTCGGCTCTACAAGCCGACCCCCATAATTTCACATAAAGCCCTTCCATTTAGAAAGCCGACGCCCATGTTTAGTCGAACCACCGCGTGTTATGATTCTTTGGCGGGTCGGCCTTGGCACACGCAAGCCGCCCACGCCAAAGTATAACCATCGGTCCATTATGTTAATTGTCCATGCTATCGAACGCCCGCTCGAACCTCTGCCTTTGCTTTCGTTCAATCGCACTGAGCTTTCCGTTGATGCGTACACCATCGTTCCTTACTCGAACTCGTTGCCGGGTAGGTGGGCGCACCTCGCCCACCGTCAATCTCCACTCGTCTGTTTGCCTGAACGATCATTGCGACATACGCCCAACGCTTGAACTGTTGCCCCGTGTTATTCCGCCTTGCTCATTCCCGAACGATCGTCTGCTCTATACGATCCATTCTTCACTGAACGGTCGTTCACACAGTCCACCCGACTTTCGTTCCGCTGCCTTCGTTCACACAGTCCGCCCGACTGTCGTTCACGCTGCCTTCTTTCACACAGTTCGCTCGACTGTCGTTCACGCTGCCTTCGTTCACACAGTCTGCCCGACTGTCGTTCACGCTGCCTTCGTTCACATAGTCCGCCCGACTGTTGTTCACGCTGCCTTCGTTCACACAGTCCGCCCCACTGTCGCCGGTGCTACACGACCTGTTCATCGAATGGTCGTTTTGTGTCATACAACCGATCAACCTGCCGTCTGTTGTTCATGTTACATGACTCGCTCAGCAGGTGGGTGGGCGCACCCCGTGCACCGCCCACTGCTATGTAAGATAGCCGCACCATATGCTCACCTTTGCTGTCCGAACCATGGGTAAGGCGGGCACACTTGTGCTCGACCTGCCACCCATGCGCCAACCCTGTGTACATATGCATGCTGTGTAGAACTCCTATTTGAAGTTCGTTCAGGGTGCTCGCCCCTCGGGCGTAGGTCGCCCTCGTGTCGCCCGCCCATCGTGTGCGGGGCACCTGACCCGTTTGTCATCCTCCGTGTAGCATAGCCCGTAGTGCCACCCATGTTTGGGTTGCCCGCTCACCGTGCGGAGTACCACCTTACCATCGTGCACACCCGCCCGGGTCATGCCATCGGCTAATTTTGATGTGTGGAAGACCGTCTGCCCGTCGTGTGGAGCACCCGCCCGTCGTGCGGGTCCGCCCGATTCACCGGGGCGTTACACTCTCCTCCACCCGAAAACATTGTTATCCCGACAACACTTCATCCTGGTGACTCTACACCAAGAACATCAACAACCATCATGTAGACCACTCATAAAAGACTCAGCCTCATTAGGTCACTGCTTCCATGTGCTCACTGCCCATGTATCATATCAAGTGTCACACACCCTGAACATGTACCAACACTCTCCTTCACGACCCCCTGCCTAGATCCATGGAAACCCCATCTTCTGCCGCATGTTGGGATCGCCACACCTGCTCAATCATGATAAGGGCTCACTGCCTTGAGCAGCCAACAATGAGCCCAACCTCCATATCATCTAAGAAGATAGAAAGGGTGATGAGCTAGGTGGCTCTCCCTTACTAATCAGTTCGATCCATCTGTCTGGATCTTCCGCCTCCATCTTCTGTAGAAATGTCTCTCGATCTTCCTTCTGGATGTTCGGTCTCACATACGGTTCGTCCTCGTCATCGTCATCTTCCACTATCTCCAGCCTTCTTGATAAGTCCAAGATACTATCCGAGAGTGATCGGATGACCAATTCTTGTTCCGCAAGCTTCGCCTCCATACTAGACAACCGCTTGTTCGTTTTTTCCTTGTCCTCCATCTGCATACCTCCTAGTTTATGATCAGGCTTTGTCACGCCCACTGTTGGAACGCCAATGGGCACGTCCTCCCTTCCATCATAAATGAAGAGTTTTCTCAAGTGAGGTACCACCATAGCCTCAAATTGTTTCATGAACTCCATCCCTAATACTGCCTCATAGTCATCAATCCTTACTATGGTGAAGTCCACTTTCTCGGACCATTCACCAAGTATGGTGTCCATTTTTTCGGCTATACCAAGGATCGTTGTCGGGGGAGAATTTACAGTCTTCATGTGTGCCTTCACTGGTACGAACTTCAGCCCAAGTCTCCTCACGGTGTCTTCACTCATAAAGTTGTGTGAAGCTCCACTGTCCACCATGGTGAGTATTTCGTTCCCACCAACCTTCATATGCACATATTCCAGCCTGTTCCTTTCCGGATCTCTCCTAGAAGCTACCTCCGTAGTGGCAGAGGCTCCAAGGATCTGCATCATCCCTACAGAAGCGTTGTCCTCTTCCTCTTCCTGTGTAGCAATAGCCACCTTTGGTTTAGAATGGCAGTTTCTAACCATATGTGGACCTGCACATAACCAGCACTTCAAAGGTTTCTTCTCCTTCGGGGAGTCGTTCGTCTTCGAAGCATTCTCCTTTTTCTTTTCTTTTGGTTTATCAGACTTCTTTTTCTCGTTGGAAGTCTCATCGTAATGATCTACTAGCCTGTCAACCGCAGCGAAGGCCTCTTCAAGTGTCCTAATTTTCTGCCTTTTCACCTCATTACGAGCCCAAGGTTTCAATCCAATGACAAAATTGAAAACCTTGTCCTTCTCAGCCATATCAGGTAGTTCCAATACTGCGCTTGAATATTCTTGCTGATAGGTTTGTAAGCTCCCGGTTTGTTTGATGAACTTAATCCTTGTCCTTGCTTCCCATGTTTCATCCTGAGGACTGAAATGGGCCTGCAAGGCCTCCTTCATGTCTTTCCACGAAGTGATGTCATCAGCACTACCATTGGTAATCTGATCAGCCTTCCTTCGCCACCACATCTTGGCATCATTAGTTAGGAACTGGGCCGCTACCTTGACTTGTGCCTCTCCTCCGGACAGGTTCAACTGTTCTAGGTACTGCTCCATGTCCCATAAGAAATTGCCAAGAACCTTTGCGCTCCTTGTACCGTCATAAGATTCCGGTTCTTTGACCTTTACATGGGGCACCCCTCTACCCGAGTTGTGCCTTACGGACCTTTTCAATACTGCAACCTCATCTTGGGCTTCTTCAAGAGATTTATTTGTTTTGTCAAGAGTCCCCTTCAAGCTCACGATCTCTGCAAGACCCTGATCCCTAGATTCCTCGACCTCCTTGACCCTTCCTTCAAGCTGTGTACACAAGAAATCAGTGTACTCAAATTGTGTCTTGAGCTCATCATGCTGCATTCGAAGTTCTTCAAGTTCCTCTTTGACCTTCGAGATGGCCTCCCGTTCCTTGTTAAGTGAACCCACCTCTTAGTTCCAAGAGTTCTCCAAAGTTTCCATCCTTCCGATTACCCTGTCAATGAACTCAAGAGTTGTATCGTTTACCGCGTCCTTCATCGTATGGCTAGACCTGGCTTGAGAGTTAGCTACCATTCTTTTACTTTTTTGTGATCTGGTGTCGACCATTCACTGTCTCCGCAAATCTCCTGCAAAAAATGCCGAGCAACCCTGCTCTGATACCACCTGTCACGCCCCCAATCTTTTTTTTTTCTATTAGGCGGGTGCGGCACCACCGTGCATAATATCTATTCAATAAATATGCATATGGACTACGCCTATTCACATGATCATACTTAATTCCACTTCGTTAATTAAGTAAAAGCATTCAAGACTTCATAATTCCATGTAAACCATTCTTAACATTTCCATAAACAATTAAACCGAACAATTGTAAACAAATGCAAGAACGGGAGGGGCAACTCCCAATTAAGTCTACCCGAACCTTTTATTACAACCTTGTAATTTTTACAGCAAGTGTGCCGGGCCAAAACTCCACAGCTAACACTTAAATCTTATTACAATTTGAAGGCGTAGAACAGCCTTATCTTCACTCTTACTTTCACAGCCAAGTGTGTATTCCCCGAATACCACTTGCCTTAAGCCTAGTGTAGAACCTGTTCACGGTCTCCCGATTTATCACAGTCAACACTTAGTCTCACTGCTGACCAAGTCTTATCATTACGCTTGCTCTGTGGCCGAGTGCGCATTCACCAATGTCACTCCCTTATGCCCAGCGTAAACCCGTTTCTGGTCTCCTCGTTCACCCTCTTCCCAAGTTCGACCTGTAACCGAAATCCGCCTCCTTATTGCTGCGCAAAGATTTGCGCATCCTCCATAAGTACCACGCACTTCCTTTCTTAGATCGAGACTTTGAGAGCTCACCGAGTTGAGTGTGTTTCGGATGAGCCTCATGCTCATCCTTATATACACTTGCGTGCATGTTTTGGAGGGACGTCAGCTCTACAAGCCGACCCCCATAATTTCACATAATGCCTTTCCATTTAGAAAGCCGACGCCCATGTTTAGTCGAACCGCCGCGTGTTATGATTCTTTAGCGGGTCGGCCTTGCCACACGTAAGCCGCCCACGCCAAAGTATAACCATCGATCCATTATGTTAATTGTCCATGCTATCGAACACCCGCTCGAACCTCTGTCTTTGCTTTCGTTCAATCGCACTGAGCTTTCCGTTGATGCGTACGCCATCGTTCCTTACTCGAACTCGTTGCCGGGTAGGTGGGCGCACCTCGCCCACCGTCAATCTCCACTCGTCCATTTGCCCGAACGATCATTGCGCCATACGCCCAACGCTTGAACTATTGCCCCGTGTTATTCCGCCCCGCTCATTCACGAACGATCGTCTGCTCTATATGATCCGTTCTTCACTGAACGGTCGTTCACACAGTCCTTCGTTCACACAGTGCACCCGACTGTCGTTCCGCTGCCTTCATTCACACAGTCCACCCGACTGTCGTTCACGCTGCCTTCGTTCACACAATCCGCCCGACTGTTGTTCACGCTGCCTTCGTTCACACAGTCCGCCTGACTGTCGTTCACGCTGCCTTCGTTCACACAGTCCGCCCGACTGTCGTTCACGCTGCCTTCGTTCACACAATCCGCCCGACTGTCGCCGGTGCTACACGACCTGTTTATCGAATGGTCGTTCTGTGTCATACAACTGATCAACCCGCCGTCTGTTGTTCATGTTACATGACTTGCTCAGCAGGTGGGCGGGCGCTCCCCGTGCACCGCCCACTGCTATGCAGGATAGCCGCACCATATGCTCACCTTTGCTGTCCGAACCATGGGTAAGGCAGTCACACTTGTGCTCGACCCGCCACCCATGCGCCAACCCTGTGTACATATGCATGCTGTGTAGAACTCCTATTTGAAGTTCGTTCAGGGCGCCCGCCCCTCAGGCATAGGTTGCCCTCGGGTCGCCCGCCCATCGTGCGCGGGGCGCCCGACCCGTTTGTCATCCTCCGTGTAGCATAGCCCGTAGTGCCACTCATGTTTGGGTTGCCCGCTCACCGTGCGAAGTACCCCCTTACCATCGTGCACACCCGCCCGAGTCATGCCACCGGCTAATTTTGATGTGTGGAAGACCGTCTGCTCGTCGTGCGGAGCGCCCACCCGATTCACCGGGGCGTTACACCTACGATGGAAGGCATCACAGCGTGTGGCCGTGACAGTCTGGTTCAATTTTAACCATAATAACTATCCAAATGGGTGGAGGTTCATGTTAACACACGTGAGTTACTCATGGCTATGGAGTGAGAGAGTCCAACCAGAATAATCATCCAAATGCTAAATGGGTACTCAACTAAAGTATGCAATCTTATTTGAAAATATGTTTAAGAAATATTTTACTAAAAAATCTTCTCTCACTCTTATGTGTAGCTGGTTTCGTTTCCCCAAAAACATTTTGAATTTTATATGGTTTTAAGGCACCTTTTCGACTTTTATGTGTTTCCTTCCTTTAAAAGATGAATAATTTAACGTAGCGTTTTGATTCCAAACAATAATTTAACACAACGTTTCGATTTGAAACAACTATTTATTTATTTTTGACTATTTCATAATTAGCGGAGAGAAAGAGTCAGCGAGAAAATTGGTAATTTAATTAATTAACTTTAAATTATATATTTTTATACAATTTAAATTATCTGTAATTAAAACATATAATATAATTTTTTCAAAATACAAACGAGATTAAAACAAGGCTTAATAGTCAGCGTAAACTTTGAAAGGTATGAAACTATATATAATAGTCAGGTTGGGCCAAGGATTCTGCCTACTTGCAAATGAAAATAACGGCAGCAACATTACTTTGTTTCTTCAAGTTGGAATGGGTGGCACACCATCGAATTGAGTACACTGTTGCTTTAACTTTATTCAATGCCCCGCTCGCAAGGTTTGCCAATGGTTGTCAGTTCACGCTATTGAATGAACAATCTCACAACAAATTCTTGAGGAAACTTGCAGTCTATATGTTGGTATCCTAATGTTTGGATACATGGTAGTTTTACAAGCATGACCAGAGGTTGCATTGTGTGCAAACCTAAAAGTAGAGTGGGTCCAGACTCCATGCTATATTATCATGTCTTTGAAGAAGAATGTGATTGGTGAACCTTGTGGCCGTGTGGCGGTTACCACGAACAGCTCGGTGCACAGTACCCACAGACGGATTCGGACGCCAGTGCTTTTAGTAGAAGTTAATTGTGTAGCAGCAACGCTTAGGCTTGTTCAACGACTTCTAGTTTGTAACATTTTTGAGATCCACAGATTTAGATCTGCAAAACAACAAACAAGCTTGCAAGAGAAGGAAAGAAGCGAGGAAAAATTGAGAAAAGAATGAAATTGATTCTTCAATATTAGTTTTAGAATAAATACATAAAAGCAACTAAGTTAAGCTTAGTTGTACATGCAATAACTAAAGCTAGCTAAAGCTAACTGTGCTTTATCTTATGTTAATGTGTACATGTGCCACATGCAAGCAATAAGTTAACTGAGCTAATCTAGGTGCATGTACATCAACACCGCTAGTCTAAGTGCATGTACACCAACATAGTTATATATGTGCATATTATTTTGATTATTTCTATCTATGCAATTTTTTTCCGAACTTTATCAGTCAGCGATAACTCATAAAAAAATGTAGTGCAACCGTTAGACTTGTTCAGTGATTTATAGTTATGTATTTTTAGTGATTTATAGTTATGTATCTGCATATTATTCTGAAAAGTGTTAGATTTGGATTACAATTTTTTTTTAAAATATATTTTTGATATTTTTAAATTTTGGCTGATTTCAAAAAATATTGATATAGATAATTATTTTTAAATTAACAATTTTAAAATAGTTCTCATTCTCTTATTCAGTAAATATTTGTTTTTAAGTATTTTTCGTATTTATATTTTTCAATTTTCTTTTCAATTAAAAAAAATCAAAATTTTAAAATTAGTATTTTCTCTATATTCACAATTAAAAAAATCCACATAAAAATCAAACTTCAAATTTTAATAGTACAAATATTAAACATATAAACACCCAAAAATACAAAAATATATATTTAAAAAAAACATTAAAAATATATAAAAAGTAAATTAAATATAAATCTCAAAAAAAAAAAAAAAAAAAGAGAAAAATGAATAGTTTTGAAGTGTTACTTAGAAAGTTTTTCGGTTTATTTTCCTATTTAATTTATTTACAATCTCATAGGAATTCATTAAAATCACAATTTTCACTAATAAACTCTTCACAACTAAACCACAACTTTATTAGAAATCACTTCAGAACTTCAAAAAAAAAACTTAAAAAACATTTTAAAAACTTAAAAATTAAATTTTTACATTACTACTGGATAAACATGTCATATAAACATTCCTAGTAAACATGTCATATAAACATTTCAAGATCCAATGAAACATTTATTTCAATAAACAAATACCAGATTTTATTTTAAATCATAAAAACATTAGAGTTCAGCAAATTTATGTCCTTTCAACAATTTATAAATACCCAAATCGAATGAAATAATATTAAATCACCATAATATATTAATCATGTATATAAGTACTTATCTACCTATATTATCATTTACCAAAACATTCACGTCTTTGGCTAAACCAGCGTAAAATGGAGATCCGAGTCGACAATCAACCCTCACGTGTATAGATTGTAAAAGTCTAACAAGAACGTCCAAATCGATCAATGAGGTGGTAGAACAGCTTTATTTTAAAAGACTGAACCGTGGGTTAGTCATAAACCCACGTGTCATCCTTACTTTGCGGTATTCCTTGTAGCCGCCTTAGGCAACTGAGTCAATTTAACCTACTAATGTCACCTCTAATGAACCCTTCTACTCTCCATATATACATACAGCACTTTGTATGTGTGTCAAAGTATATACGAAGCATAAGAGGAATACGATGTTGAGATTTTCTGTTTGAGTCAAATAGGCAAAAATCTCTGAAGGATGATAACAACAGGGATTCAGTTCCTAGATTAGCTCCAGGTTGTTGGGAGGGAGTTAATGCCTCCTATATTTGATGTCAGGGAGTTATGAGGCTGTTAGATTCTCTATGCTATATAACAGGCAATCATTCGGATGATTTGCTAAGTGTGTGTGAGGATTTCTTGATGTAATCTCCAAATTTGATTAATATATTCTTGATGCCTATGTTTGGTGGACGTAGCCCAGATTGGTTGGGTGAACCACGTTAAAATTGTCTCTTATGTGTTTGATCTTCTGATGTGTGTTTTATTTATGTTTCCTGTGCACCTAATCCAACAATTGGTATCAGAGCTTGTTGGAGGAGTGGCACTGTTGGAGCACGGAGTTGGTTTGGAGGTGGACCGCGGAGTTGGTTGCTGGCGCTGTAACGTGAAGCGTTGTTGAGCACGTTGTGGGAGCACGTTGTTGACCGGTATGTACTGTGCATATTTTGAATTGCGTGGAGCCTGAATTGTGTTGTTAAATCGCTGGGGGTGTTTTATTATATTGCTGGTATGACTGAATGTCATTCGTATGTCATAGCCCCTAAGCGTGTTTGTTAAATAGCACCTGCGCGAGTTTGTTAAACAACACCTGCGCGTTTTCTTTAATTCCCACTTCCCAGCGGCATAATTGTTTGGAAGGCTACAGAAGTTTTTCGGTTTGAATTGATTCAGAATTCGACCTAGTTTCATTCGCCGCCTTACAGTTCTGCTATTTGATGTCACTGGATGTTGATTTTTATAAAGAAGCCGACATTAATCGTTTGCATCAAACGCTGTTATAGACCTTGCTACGGTTTTGTCTTTCCATCGTTCAACAATAGATCAGTCAGTTAGTTTTTTTTTTTAAAACCGCAGTGAGTGTGGAAAGAGAACTGGAATGTGTCTGATGTATTAATGTTCAGAGATTGGCAGACCGTGTGAGACAATCTACATGTGTTGAGGAAGTGTGGGAGGCATATGGCGCCATCCATTGTCATCGATTTTCTTTTTTGTGATCTGCATGAGACGAGGGCCGTGTGAGCCAAGCAAGAGTCGAGTGGGATATGGGGGTTGGTTTCTGTAATAAACCCAAGTGTCAAATCTATGTTTGATCTCATTGGTTGACATTAGAGCATGCATATCATTGGCAAATTTTGGAATGTCAATATTTATTTATTATTATGATCTCATGTAAAGTAATTCGCTGGAATTTGTGTTTTCCATATATATATATATATGCTGGTGGCTTCTTGGTATGGCGAAATTTGTGTTGCCTGCGTTTAATTAAAGAATGCGCGCAGAGGCGAGCAGTGTGATGCATATTTTATAATCATGCAATCTGGATTTATGCTGCACAGTGGCAGTGAAAGAAAAATTTTGCTTTTTATTTAAAAGGCATAGGCAAGTGTTTTGTTTTAAAGGCCAAGGCAATTTTTTTTTCTGTTCAACAACAAAGACATAGGCAAAAATTTTCAAAGGCATAGGCAATTCTTTTAAAATTGCTGGTATTTAAAACGTTGATATTGGAGATTATTATGCTTTTTTTTTTATACAAAATGGCGAAAACTCAAAGTGCCCAGTTTGAAATTGAGAAATTCAATGGCAAGAATAATTTTGAGATCTGGAAGGTGAAAATGCATGACTTGCTTGTCCAACAAGGCGTGGTAAGGCATTGATGGGTAAATCCAAACAACCTTACAACATCACAGACGATGAGTGGGACGAAATGGATGAAAGAGCTGTAAGTGCCATTCGATTATGCCTGGCGGACGATGTCCTGTTTAATATTGTGTCGGAGACAATAGCTGTTGGTTTGTGGACGAAACTGGAGAAACTGTACATGACCAAATCCTTAACCAATAGGATTCTCCTGAAGCGACAGTTGTACAGTTTGAGAATGAAGGAAGGTACATCGATTGCTGATCATTTAAATGCTTTTAATACTCTTCTTGTGCAATTACAAAGTATAGAAGTAAAAATACCATCCGAGGATAAAGCTATTACTTTATTTTGCTCGTTGCCCGAATCATGGGATCATTTTGTTACTTCTATAAGTCTTAGTTCATCAGAAACTATTGAGTTTGATGATGTAGTTGCATCCTTATTATCGGAAGAAACAAGGAGCAAGTCGCATTCCGAAACCTCTACATCAGAAGCTATGATGGTTAGAGCTCGTTCGAAAGAAAGACGCCCCAGGAATCCAAGCGACTCACGTTCAAAGTCGAAAGGGAAGAAGGGTAAGCTAAAGTGGTGGTTTTGTGGCAAATCAGGGCATTTAAAGAAGGACTACTGGAAGCGACAACAACAAACTTCAAAGGCAGAGTCTTCGACAGAGAAGAAGGAGGTGAATACAACAGATACAGTTCGACATCAGGTTCAGGTATGAGTGATGAAGTTTTATCAGTGAATGTGTCAAATCATGGTCAACATTGGTTGTTAGATTCCGGGGCATCAAACCACATGTGTATCCATAAAGAATGGTTTAAGGAATATAAATCAATTAATGATGGAGT
>APFE030745896.1:70394-84803 GCA_000404065.3 Pinus taeda
ATTAATTTAAAATTTCCAATACATGTGGCATATGGCATACATATCTACAAATGTGTTCCTCATACTTTACAATATCTATATAAAATTTAAATCTACCAATACATATGGCATATGGCATACATATCTACAAATGTGTTCCTCATACCATTTTTCCAATTTTCATAACATTTTTCAAATTTAAAAAACTTATCGGCCTCTCTTTGCACCTTTTGGGGCAATTGCTAGTATTATTTCGCATAAAAGATTCGCGTCAATCACCCAAATCGAATGAAAAAAATAAATCACAAAAATATATTAATATACTATATTCCTATATTAGTACTTGTCTTTGGCTAAACCAGCATAAATAAAATGGAGATCTGAGTCAAAAATCAACCCTCATGTGGATAGATTGGAAAAGTCCAACAAGAATGTCCAAATCGATCAATAAGGTAGCAGAAGAGTTTTATCTAAAAATACTGGACGCTGAATTAGTCATAAACCCACGTGTCATCCTTACTTGCCGTATTCGTTGTAGCTGCCTTTTAGGTAACGGAGTCAAATTAACCTAATAATGTCCTCTTCTACTCTCTATATAAATACATACAACTCTTTGTCTGTGTGAAATTATATATAGTCATACGAGGAATGGGATACATAGAATATAGAATATAACTCTTTGCCTGTGTGTAAAAATGATATAGAGGGACACCAACAATAGGATACATAAAATCTAGAAAAGTAGAGGATGGGTAACGTATTGTTCCGAGGAGGGATCGATTGTTGTCGACGGGTAAAGATAATGAAAGCCAATGGTTTAGTGATGAAGCTACGAAGTACTCTTTCTGTGAAGGAAATACTCATCGATTATTCAAATCATCAGATATTTGAGGCACCTGCTAGCCCTCCAATTGTGATGGGTAATTTCACTAAACCTCTTCCTGAGAGGACGAAACTTGCAGGTGGTCATCTCTATTATCTCATTCCTCTCCCACATCCACAAGATGAACTCATCGATTACAACAACAATATATTGAATGGAGGGCAGTTTGCAAGAGCTTCTTCTTATGATAGCATTCAGAGTGGTAGTTCCAATTTGCGGCCAAAGTGTTGTGCAGACAGCAGCAGAGATTCAATAAAACAAGGAGGAGGAGATGATGATGTGGTTAATAAGATTAACAGAGGCGGTGTCAGGATCGTTCCTTCTTCCAAATCCATGTTGAAATGTAATTCCAACTGCAGCGCTTTCCGGAATTTGTCATGGCAACAACGACTACAAACAACGCTTCTTTTTGGAAAACCGTCATGAGTTTCCCGCACCTTCTTTCATCGGTTGGTGGTATTTATCAAACGACAGTGAACACACCCATTGACTAACACGTGGCTAAGCAGTTTTTGTCAAAACAACTTCCCCGAAACATAAAGTTCAGTAGAGAAGGGCTTACGATATGGTTCGACAACCGTCTGATGAAATCAACGGTTGTGTACAGGCCTGTACCATGGAGTAATTCTTGACTTGACGTGAAGTAAAATTTTTGTTTGACTGCCAACTTGTCAGTAAAGTGGTTTAATGAAATTAATTGTGTTCGTAGAATGTTGGTAAAAGTCTTTAATTTTATTTTTTTTAACTCACAGGAGTATAGCATAGAAATATGTAGTGTTATGTTTTTGTTTTTAGTTGTTCATTGAAATGCAATAGAGCACGCAGCAGCGTGAGTAAAAAAAGTAAGGAGTTGAAAAATGCAAGGGTAATATGCAGAAGCGTAAATGTAAGTTCTTTTTGAGAGATTGAAATGAAATATGCAACATCGTGAAGTAAAGTTTTGTTCGTTCGTTGAGAAAACAAATGGAATGTGTAGCAGCACGTGTGCAATGGTTTTGTTGAGAGTGTTTTTTTTGTAATGCGCAATAGTGCAGAGGCAGAGCAGTAGCACATATGTATTGAAAATTTTACACACAACAGTGTAACACTTTGACAGCAGAGACAGAGTATTTTTCAGGAGAAGACAAAGTAATTTTTTTTTGTTTTGGAACTGCATCAAAAGCAGTCTTGATGAAATCCCTCTGTTAGAGGAAAATCTTTTTTTTTTGTAACATCAGTTTTATTAATGAATATAAGTTTCTTTGTGCAAGTTTGGAACATTGTCTTTTCAGAAAACAATTTTATCTTCCCTATGTTAAGATCCTGTGTTAAAAACAGAGCATTATCCTCTGTTCGTTTCTTGTTTGGAATTATCAGAAATTCCCAACATGGTATCAGAGCTTGTCCAAGCTCTTTGAAGGTGTCAAAGAAGTTGAAGGAAGGATTTATTGCTGCAGTAGCTTCTCCAGCAGAGTGAAGACTCAGTCAAGAAAGAATCCAAGGTATTTCTCAAGTTATTTTTTTGTGTTACTATTGAGAACAGTCAGTTATTTTAAATACAAAGCCAAGTATTTTGAAGCATAGTTAAGAGTGCAAGAATGGCTGGAGCCAGCACTAGCATGAGTATCTATAATACTCAGCTCCCACAATTTAATAGGAAAAACTATGACTATTGGGCAATAACTATGAGAGCTTTGTTTGCTTCTCAAGACTTATTTAAATTTGTTGAAGATGGATTTGAAGAACCAGCAGATGAAGATGAGTTTAATAATTTGACTCAGGCAGAGAAATAACTGTTGAAGAGCTATAAGAAGAAGGATTCTAAAGCCCTCTACTTTTTGTATCAAGCATTGCATGAGAATGTGTTTCCAAGGATAGCATTAGCCAAGACATCCAAAGAAGCATGGCAAACTCTTAAGATAACCTATCAAGGCATGGAGAAAGTGAAGAAAGCAAAACTACAGTTGCTGAGGAGAGATTTTGAGAATCTATGCATGAAGGAGTCAGATAATATTGACTCATTCTTCACACATGTGATTGGTCTGGTCACACACATAAGGTCTCATGGAGAGATTCTTGAAGAAAGGAGGATTGTGGAGAAACTATTCATGATGCTACCCTCAAGGTTTGATGTGATTTTCACCACCATAGAAGAGACAAAGGATCTCACAAACTTCTCAATTGATGAACTACATGCATCACTGATGACACATGAACAGAGATTGAGTAGAAATGAAAACTCATCTCTAGAGCATGCCTTTAAGACCCAGATGTCCTTTGGAAGAGGAGGAGGTCAAGGCAGAGGAAACAAGAAAGGAAGAGGCAGAAGCCAAAAAAGAGGTGGAAGAAACAGTCCAACAAATGCTCAAGGAAGAGGCAGCAATCCAAATCAAAACCAAGGCCAAGGCAACAGCCAACAAAGTGGACAACATCATGCTCAAGGACAAAGGTATGATAAATCCAATGTCCAATGTCACTATTGTAAAAATATGGGCATTATGCAAATGAATGTAGAAAGAAGCAGCATGATATGAATAATAGAACTAATGCAAATTTCACTATAGAAAATATTAGCCAAGATAATTTGTTTTTAGCCTGTAATATGGCTGAAGAAAAGAGTGAAGATGTATGGATTCTAGACTCCGGTTGCAGTAACCATATGACATGAAACATAGCCTTGTTTTCTAAGGTAGATTAGAGTGTGAAGTCACAAGTCACACTAGGGACTGATAGTAAAGTTTCTGTTATGGGAAAAGGAGAAGTAAATGTATTAACAAGGAAAGGTGAAAAGAAAACCATAGCAGATGTTTATTATGTTCCAGGAATGAAATGTAACCTTTTAAGTATTGGACAACTCGTTCAAAAGGGGTACAATGTTTTCTTTGAGAATGATGTATGCACTATCATGGATAAAACACCCAACAAACAATGTATTGTTGAAGTGAAGATGACAAGGAACATGATGTTCCCTCTTAGAATGAAAGTGGATTTAAAAAATGGAGAAGAAATAGTAGCAGTGACACAAGAGGCTTTCCAAAGCGAACCAAAAGATGAAAATTGGTTGTGGCATTTGAGATTTGGACATCTCAACTTTGGAGGTCTTAACTTGTTGAGTAGAAAAGGAATGGTAAGAGGATTACCATTGATAGAGAAACCAGGCAGCCTTTGTGAATGTTATATCTTGGGGAAACAACACAGAGAAAGTTTTCCATCTGGGAAAAGCATAAGGGCAAAAGCACCCTTAGAGATTGTCCACTCAGATTTATGTGGACCGATGAAAACTCCATCACTTGTAGGCATCCACTATATATTAACATTTATTGATGATTTTACTAGAAAAACTTGGGTTTATTTCTTGAAGAACAAAAGTGAAGTGTTTGAAAGATTTTGCAATTTCAAAGCACTTGTAGAAAACCAAAGCGAGCTGCATATCAAAATTCTAAGAACTGATAGAGGAGGTGAGTATATCTCCAAAGAATTTCTACGTTTTTGTAGAGAAAATGGAATTCATAAACAGTTTACCACTAGGTACACTCAGCAGCAAAATGGAGTTGCCGAAAGGAAGAATAGGACAATCATGGATATGGCGAGGAGTATGTTAAAGGCAAAGCATTTGCTAAATGATTATTGGGTTGAAGTTGTACACTGTGAAGCGTATATTTTGAATAGATACCCTACAAAAGTAGTCGTGAACAGAGTGCCAGAAGAAGCATGGAGTGGGACAAAGCAAGGAGTCACCCACATGAAAGTTTTTGGATGTGTGGCTTATGCACACATTCCAGATCAAGTAAGGAAGAAAATGGACAACAAAGGGGAGAAATTTATTTTCATTGGATACAGTGAAGAATCCAAGGCTTATAGGTTGCATAACCCATCCACCAAGAAGCTTATTGTGAGTAGAGATGTTCAGTTCATTGAGGAGGAAGCTTGGGATGGAAGCATAGAGAAAACAATGAATGTTAAAAACTATTTGTCACATAATGAAGATGATGAGGAGATGGCTAAAATACATCCCCAAACAGCAGCACCAACAAAAGGGTAGCAAGAGACACCCTTGAGGAGAAATGAAAGTGCTTCTCCAAGCACACCACAAGGAGGAAATTCAAGTGCTTCGTCAAGCACTTGTACACCAAATGAAAGAGGTAAGAAGTTCAGAAATTTAAGTGAAATTTATGAACAAGAGGCAACAAATGAAGGTATGAACTCTTTGTTTGATTTATATTGTCATGTTGATGACCCTGTTCATTTCGAAGAAGCAATTAAGGATAGGAAATGGATAGAAGCTATGGATGAGGAGATCAATGCCATAAAAAGAAACAAGACATGGGATTTAGTTGAACTACCAAAATGAAAAGAAGTCATTAGAGTTAAATGGGTCTACAAGACCAAGAGTAATGCTGAAGGCAATATAGAAAGACACAAGGAAAGACTTGTTGTCAAAGGATATTAGCAGTAGTATGGGAGAGACTATGAGGAAACTTTCCCACCAGTTGCTAGAGTGGAAACCGTGAGAGAAGTGTTGTCCATAGCAGCACAAAACAAGTGGAAAGTTTACCAAATGGACGTGAAGTCAGCATTCCTAAATGGAGTGTTAATGGAAGAGGTTTACATTGAAAAACCTCTAGGCTATGAAAAGAAAGGCCAAGAGCACAAAGTGTGCAGATTGAAGAAAGCTCTTTATGGGCTGAAGCAAGCACCAAGAGCATGGTACAGTAGGATAGATTCCTATCTACTGGAAAATGGATTTGAGAAGTGTGAGGGAGAACCCACCGTCTACATCAAAGAAAAAGATGGTAAAATATTAATTGTTGTGTTATATGTTGATGATGTTATTTTTACAGGTAATGATGACTACCTCATTGAAAATTTCAAATGAGTCATGAAAGAAGAATTTGAAATGACTGACATGGGTTTGCTGAGATACTTCTTAGGAATAGAAGTAGATCAAAATGAAAATGGAATTTTTATCTCACAAGCAAAGTATGTAAATGAAGTATTGGAAAGATTTAATATGCAGGATACCAAAGCAGCAATCACTCCCACAGTGATGGGATTAAAACTCAGCAAAGAGGACAACACCAAGGATTTTGATCCTAGCTTGTACAAGAGCATAGTTGGCAGCCTCATGTATTTAACTGCAACTAGGCTAGATATAATATTTGCTGTTAGTTTAATTTCCAGATTTATGGAAAGGCCAAAAGAAGCACATTGGCAGGGAGCAAAAAGGATTCTGAGGTATGTTAAAGGTACTAAACAGTTTGGCATTTTATATACTACTTCAGAATGTTCAGATTTAGTTGAATACACTGATAGTGATTGGGCTGGAAGTGTAGATGATCGGAAAAGCACATCCGGTTATGTTTTTCACATGGGTTCAGGAGCCATTTCATAGGCTTCTAAGAAACAGCCTATTGTAGCATTGTCTACAGTAGAGGTTGAATATGTGGCAGCTACAGCAGCAGCATGTCAAGCAGTTTGGATGAGAAGAATATTAAGGAGCTTAGGCCAAGAGCAGGCAAAAGGAACGATGATTTTTTGTGACAATAGCTGAGCTATTGCATTATCCAAGAATTTCGTGTTTCATAAGAGAATGAAACACATTGACACAAGGTTTCACTACATCAGGGAATTGGTATGCAATGGAAAAATTGTTTTACAACATTGTAGGACTCAGGAACAGGTTGCAGACATTTTGACAAAGCCATTGGAACAGAAAAGTTTTGAATTTTTGAGGAAATGTCTGGGTATGACTCATAACCCAGTAGTTGAAATTAAAGGGGAATGTTGAAATATACTTTCAACTGCCGAAATCTGCTATCAAAACAGCGATAGCAAACAACGCATTTAATTCTGGAAAACCACCATGGTTTTCCCCGCACCACCCTTCTCGCAGCATTGGTATTTTTGGAGGGGGCTCCGATCAGTGCGACCTGTTGACACGTGGCCACTGTACGTCTCCAAAACCGCCCATCTCCCGGCCGGTAAAGCTTGTGTGAATTGGGCAAGCGATATTCGTTCGATTGCAAGGCTGGATGATGACCGTTGATTGAAGTCAAAGATGCATTCAAGCCTGAACATGAAGTGACGTGAATGTTTTTGTTTGACCACCGTAAAAGTCATTAATGAACTTTAATATGGTTCGTAGGATGGTTGGTAAATGTTTTAATTTTATTGTTTTTTTACTTAGGGAGGTATGGGAAAGTCAACGCATAGTTAATTTTTTTTTGGTTTTGGTATATGTAATTTTTTTTGGTGTTCATTTTGTATGTGTAATGAAAAGGGGAGCACAGTAGTGTGAAACAAAGAAGAAAAACTGGCCACAGTGAATGAAATTTGGGGAATTTCACACAGGAGTGAATGTAAAGAAAATTTTTACACAGCAGTGTAAAACTTTCTGAAGAGCGAGAGTAAATGAAAATTTTTACAGAGCAGTGTAAAACTTTCTGAAGAGCGAGAGTAAATTTTTTTTTTGCAACTAGTGGTGAATCACTATATTAAAAGGAAGATGTTTTGTAATGGCAGTTTGTTTTATTAATATATACAAAGTGTTATCTGTGTATGTGTGAACTCTGCTTTTCAACAAACATTTTTTTTGGTTTCATGAGAGAAAACAGAGCATTGTTCTCTGTTCTTTTGTGTTTGAAATTATCAGAAATTTCCAACCATTGGGGAGGAACATTTGTGTTTCAGAATTTTTCAATAATTTACTGCTCGTACTCTTGAACATGGAATGTAACCTCCAGTTGCACCAAATCCTGAGTGGTGTGCACAGATGGATGAAATGGGTGTTGTTTCGCCAAGGAGTATAGGTTTATTGTTTTCGAGGGCCTGAGATTCGTTGAGTATTTCTGTTCTCCAACACCAGAATTGGAGTTGCTTGACATTTTGACAGAAATACTTTTATGGATATGAAAAGTGTATAAAAAATATTTTAAAGGTTGGTACGCTTTGGTAAATATTGATAAGGGAAAAGGGCCCCCGAAGATTCTTTAGAAAATGATGAGAAGTGCTTGCATGCTTACGTGTGTCACCTGTGACATATTGTTGGGAATGATCAATAGTTTGGAATGATATAGTTTGGAAATTACGTTGTTTGCAGCAGCTTAAGTACTTGCGGTACTGTACGTTCAGCCGGAAACCTTCTCCTAATCTGGAACATTTGCATCAGACATGGTTATTACAGCAGAAGTGGACGGGTTCCTTACCTTATTAGATCTGTCTAGCCACCCAGATTGCCCAAGCAAGGATCAACATATTATAATATTGTTTCAAACCTGTTCTGACTCCAGAATTAATTCGACCTTGTTTCAGGCTTGATATATGAATCAGTATGATAGCTTGGATGGTTCAAGCCTCAACGTGCATTTTCACTGTTCTAAATTCACCTTTAAATAAACAGCTATATTATATATGTGTATGTATCTCTGGAATGGTTTTCTTTCGGCTGGCTGACCTGTAATAAAACCTTGAAGCTGACCTAAAAAACTTGAAGTTGATGATAGAGCCAACCTCTGAAATCACAAATTATGATTCGAAGGGCTACTTCAAGCATTTGTAGGGGTTAGGGCTGACTGCTTTGTCGTAGATCTAAATTCCCATCTGAGGTAGATTTCAATGCACATTGTGGAGAAAAGGGAGCCTTTGGGGCCTTTGGTGTTGGTGCTGTACCTTGGGATGGTCTTGAATGGCTGTCCCTTGTTTGGATTAGCTGAAAGGAGTGTTTACATTGGAAGATGCCAGGGCATGTGTTTTGGAGATTTTGTCGACCTTTGCACAAGGATTAAGGGTTGCGCTCTACTTTGGAGGGTTTTCATGACAGGTTTGTAGATTGGTGGAGTGATCCTTACATGTTGAAGGGGCTTTGGAGGTTGGATGCTGCACCAACAAACCCCTTATTCCTCTTCATTTGTGCGGATTGGTTTTTTTTTGAGGAGTTGTGCCCTTTAGCTTTGTAAATTTGGCATGAATGCCCCTTGATTTATGTATTTTAGAATAGTTAATTGTTGAAAAAGGCCCCTCCATAAGTTGAAATAGTGGTTTTAGCTGAGGAAAAAATTATTTCAATAGTAAGGAAGTTGAGCACCTTTTCTATAAATAGAAGGGTTTTTCCTCTTATTTTCTTATGGTTAGATTTGGTGGAAAAATCTTTTTGGAGGTCTGAAATTTCTGTGACTTTTCTCTCTTATAACTTGACTATGGATGGATAAGTTGAGTTACCTCCCTTAGTTAGTTACTTCACTTAGTTGGAATTAAGATGTCATGTTGTTTCTTTTCATGGATGCTTATGGTAGATATTGGATGTTGCATGGTAAAGTAAGATAATTTGTTTGCTTTATATTAGTAAATGTTCCATGGGATAAATTTTGATATGCTAAGTTAGTTTCTTTAGTATTTGCTTCATTGCCCCTTCTTGATCTAAACCCTTATTCCAAGTATTTGAGGAATAGGGATAGCCTTTTCTTTTCCTTAATCATCCAGAAATATTGAGGCCATAGATCTGAAACTGTATGTGAGTTTATGTTCCTTTAACTTGTTTGGATCTAATTATCACTCCAAAGACACTGTATAATTGTTTAATTCATTGACTTCATATGCCCCCATATATATAGAGAGAGAGAGCCAGCGAGGGAGAGAGATCTTCTATCCTCCATCACCCATTTTCTTTATAATGAACTACTTTTCTAGGGTTTTCTCTCCAAGACCATCTTGTAATTCCTCTATTTTATGTATTGAGGGCCCTATTTGAAATTCAATTGGTTGATATTAGCCTGTAGATTGACTCATAGGAACATTTGAGCTCAAACCTTGGAGCTACCAAGCCTCAGCAAGCTTATTGGAGAGGTTCAGTGGTCGTTTCACACTTGAGCTTTCATACTTTATCTCAAGAAGTGTGAGATTTTGTTGTAACGTTTTTGGCTATATTGTTGAAGATAAATTCTCATTCCTGAAAAACAATAGTGGATGAAGTTTGATGTTGAAGATATTTTAATCTAGGCAACTCCATTGGAAAAATGAAAACCTTGTTTTCACATATTTTGGAGTTTTTGTGCTTGTGAAGTGAGACAAGAATGAAGACACTTATAACTCACCTTGGTGACTCCATTGTGAAAGAGCTACAAAATTGCAAAATTTGGGTTTTCATAATTGAAGAGTAGTATTGATGAAAAATGGCCCCTTGGGATTTGCATGTATTGTATCTTGGATATTGAGAATGTCGAAGGATACCCATATAAGCCTCCTCCAAACTTTTATGAGGCCCTTCCTAAGTTTGAAGGGAATTTTTTGCTGCTATCCCACGTCTTGGCGTTTATGAAGCCATGTATTGTATCTTGGATATTGAGAATGTCGAAGGATACCCATATAAGCCTCCTCCAAACTTTTATGAGGCCCTTCCTAAGTTTGAAGGGAATTTTTTGCTGCTATCCCACGTCTTGGCGTTTATGAAGCATATGTCAAAATTCGAGGATAGACATGACGATGCCATGATGAGAGTGTCTATTTTTTCTTTGGGACAAGGGCATAATGACTAGCTGAAGTACACTTGTAGCTGAAGATTGCCACTTTTGTCAAGGTTTTTTTGAGATTTTTCTCACACTGTATTGATGGTAATGTTGGAAGAAATGCTTCTATGTTACTTTTGTCAAGGTTTTTTGAGATTTCTCTCACACTGTATTGATGGTAATGTCGGAAGAAATGCTTCTATGTTATGTGTAGTTGTTATTAGGAGTTACTAGGAGTTAGTCTTATTTCTAATGTGTGAGTTGTAATGGTGATCTGTTTGTGTTGAAGTCAGTAATTTGTGTCTTATATACCTGTGATGATCAATAAAAGTACCTAGTGAAATTTGTGTCGTGGGTAATCACTCTCCTCTCTCTTCTATTTTCTAATATGGTATCAGAGCTAGATTTAGCTTGATTCCCTTAGGGAAGACCAAGGAGATGTTCAAGTATGGAGTGTTATTTTTCTATAAATACACAGATTAATATAAATGTGTGATAGTTGATTTCTGTTGTGAGATTTATTTCCCCTTGTTTATATCTGTGAGTGAGTGTGGTTGTGTAGATCTGGAGTTTCACAAAGCCAATCATTCATTGCAGGTGGAGCATATAATTTGACCATGGTCTTGATTCAGGCTGCTTTTGCCAATTTCCTGGCCAGATTTGATCATTTCTGCAATGTTTTAAGCATATATAGATTTTTTGGTGTCAACTTCTGTGGAGCATTTTTTTAAGATATTGTTGAACAAATTTTATGTTGTTTAATGTACCTGCGCCGATCGTGGTTGCATGCCTCCTTAAAGTACCTGTTCTCCCAAAGCGTTGCCCGCTAAAAATTTCTGGAACGGGGTATTTATCCGCGACTGCTACATTCTATGCCTCTGCAAATTATTACGGTTCTGCGCCAGCCTCTGGGAAATCGGATGGAGATCTGATGCTGAAGGGATCATATTTCACGCCATCCGGAGAATTTTCCATTTTCAGCAAATGAAAAAGCATAAGGAATGGCACCGAAACCTTCTCATGCAGGGATTCTCCACTGCAGGAGAAGAACTCGATGCTAATGTTGTGGCTGGTGTTTTGGACGTTTTCAAAATTCGGCAGATTTAAAATTAAAAAGAAAGCGGAATGCAAATGTTGTAGAATGCATTGGAATTAGAACAACGACCACAGTGGGAGTAGTAGTGTGTTGCTGTCATTGAATACCCTGACTAAGAATTACTATGTGACCTAGACATATTCGCAGCACAGTTCCAATCGCAGAGGGAGAGATGTGTGAGGTTATATTCTCACTGGTCATCGCACCAGCAGCAAGTGAAGGTTAATTTATTTTATGAATTTTCTTTTACAAGAAGCGCACCACTAATTTCGTCATCATCCTTCAAAACCATATAATGTATAAATAAATTATTTTTTGGTTTGTGGAAGCATCTGGGTAATAATATATTGACGAGTGTTGATATAAGAGAAGTCCAAATGGGTGAATTTCATATATCATATTGAAATCCAGTGCCGTAGAGGTTTTGTGGGTCAGCGCCATATTCAGTTTCGCTTATGGGAAGATCTTATGGTTGTAGAAGCCTGTGCTGCTCTAGAAATCGCAGAGATTGTTCTGTCAATTTCAAGCTTTCAAGTTCCCTGATATTATGTTCAAGTTGTGGTGTCACCTCAAGTTGTAATTTTATTATTGTTAAGTGTAGTATTAAAAAAAAAAAAATGTAAGATTGTTTTGCTGTTGTGTGTTTTTAAAAGGATTGATAGTTCTTAAACTGGAAGTTTTGGTGTTTGAAAAGTCAATTCTTGTGTGTTAGTAATTTTAGTTATAAAAAGAGTTGGTGGTTGTTAAATTGGAAGTCTTGGTGTCGGAATCATGAACTCTAGTGTAAAGTCAAGTTGTTTGTTTAACTCTTGAGCACATTCGGTATCCAAACCTCCATCCTATGAACTGACTGGTAAAGCGAAATATCAGAGAGATGGTGGTTGGTCCCGTTGAGATTATTGTTGAGATTTTCTGTTTTAGTCAAATAGGCAAAAATCTCTGAAAGATGACAACAATAGGGATTCAGTTCCTAGATTAGCTCCAGGTTGTTGGGAGGGAGTTAATGCCTCCTATATTTGATGTGAGGGAGTTATGAGGCTGTTAGATTCTCTATGCTATATAACAGGCAATCATTGGGATGATTTGCTAAGAGTGTGTGAGGATTTCTTGATGTAATCTCCAATTTGATTAATATATTCATGATGCCTATGTTTGGTGGACGTAGCCCAGATTGGTTGGGTGAACCACGTTAAATACTGTGTTATGTGCTTGCTTCTGCTGTGTGTTTAATTAGTTTGTTGTGCACCTGATCCAACAATTGGTATCAGAGCGATTGTATCAAACAGGAAATAGTTTTATTATCAGCGGTGGTCTTGAATATATATTTCCAAATAAATGCAAGCGTTGCATCAAACAGGAAATTCGTATTTGAGTCAACATTTAATCACATGAACTAGCTTTTAGGCACTCTATTGGGTGAATTTGATTAAAGCCTTTAAACAAAAAGTGGAGTACGTAGTTTTAATTCCATTAACCACAAAGAGGTGTACGCAACTCTTTTCAAGCCATTAAACAATCAAAGGAGTTATAAAGGCTTTAAATTATGTAACATGGTTTTTCAAAAAAGTTAAAAGGCTTTAAAAGTGTATGTATTGTTTGTGGGCGGAATTTGCACAAGTACAAGAAAAAAAAATTTGTGAAGTGCAAAAAATGCAGATTTTTTTTTTTCAAAGGTATAGGCAGATTTTTTGTGTAAAATCAAAGGCAAAGGCAATTTTCTTTTTATTGCTGGTTGGATATTGGAGATTATTTTGTTTTTTGTTGATACAAATGGCGAAAACTCAGAGTTCCCGGTTTGAAATTGAGACATTTAATGGCAAGAATAATTTCGAGATCTGGAAGGTGAAGATGCACGATCTGCTGGTTCAACAAGGTGTGGCGAAAGCACTTTTGGGGAAAAACAAAAGGCCGTCTTCCATGACGGAGGATGAATGGGATGAGATGGATGATAGAGCTCTGAGCGAAATTCGGTTATGTCTGGCGGACGATGTTCTGTTCAACATTGTGTCAGAGAAAACCGCCGTAGGCCTGTGGTCGAAGCTTGAGAAGCTCTACATGACGAAATCTTTGACAAATCGAATTCTCCTGAAACGACAGCTTTATGGTTTGCGGATGAAAGAAGGTACCTCAATTGCTGATCACCTGAATGTTTTTAATACTTTATTGGTGCAATTAGGCAATCTAGATGTGAAATTTGATTCAGAGGATAAGGCGATAACTTTATTATGTTCTTTACCCGAATCCTGGGATCACTTGGTTACTTCCATAAGCTTTAGTACATCAGATATCCTTGAGTTTGACGATGTTGTTGGAGCCTTGTTGGCTGAGGAGACGAGGAAGAGGTCAAATGCAGACACATCTACATCAGAGGTAATGATGGCCAGAGGTCGCTCACGAGAGAGACACTTCGGGGGAAAGCATAGCGACTCTCGTTCGAAGTCCAAAGGAAAGAAGCCAAAGGTGAAGTGCTGGCATTGTGGCAAGGCTGGACATCTAAAAAAGGATTGCTGGAAGCGAAAGCAGGCTGCTAAAGAAGGCTCTTCGACAGAAAAGAAGGAAGCCAACACCACAGATACAGGTTCAGTATCTGGTTCAGATATGAGTGATGAAGTATTATCAGTTAATGTGTCAAATCATGGTCACCATTGGTTGTTAGATTGTGGGGCATCAAACCACATGTGTATCCATAAAGAATGGTTTAAGGATTATAAATCAATTAATGATGATGTTGTGTACATGGGTAATGATGTAACATGTAATATTGTTGGGATTGGGAGCATACAACTACAAATGTTTGATGGGACAACTAGAATATTAACTGATGTGAGGCATGTACCAGACTTAAGGAAAAACTTGATTTCATTAGGAGCACTTGATTCAAATGGATATAAAACTGTAATTCAAGGTGGAGTAATGAAAATTTACAGAGGCATTTTACTAGTTATGAAAGCTAAGAAAGTAGGAAATCTATT